>JASDQU010501406.1:37611-48766 GCA_032191745.1 Picea mariana | reverse complement strand
TTTTTTTAGCTTGGACAAGTATTTTTGTAAGTGTGTCCACTTGTAGAAACCATCATTAAATGTATCCTAGAATTTTCCTAGAATTCACTTTATTAATTTATTAATAAAGTGAGTGTCTTTTTATAAAGTGTCTTTTAATTAATAAAGTGACTAAGTTAAAGTCACTTAATGATTTAATTAAATTAGATTCGTTGATATCACGATATAATATTGACCATTGTGATTAGGTAAATCGCTCAAGACAAAATACATAGAGGGTAAAGGAAAAGACACTCGGATTTTTAATTTTACAAGTCACATGAGGTGAAGAGGAAAAACGAGATCTAATTTTTCAGCTTGGAGAGAAAATAAGAACAACAACATACTTCCCAAGGTAGATTGCAAGCTTCCCTAAGTAGCACATATTTTTAGGTAGCATGGATTTCTAGTCACTACATATTTTGAGGAAGCACAAAAATCAAGGCAATACATCTTTTGAGGTAGCATAGATTTCGAGGAAGCAAGTCTTTTGAGAAAACATGATTTTTGAGGTAGAACATTTTTTGAGGTAGCATATATTTCGAGGAAGCACAAATTTTTGGGCARCATGTATTTTGWGGTAGCACATATTTCGATGAAAATTCATTTATTGCAGTAGATACAAATGTGTACGAACGACCTTAGTGATTGGAAGCACACAAATTGAATCAGTGTTGTGGTTCAAGTTTGCAGATTTGGTTTGTTGTTTTAATTTCTAATACATTTTCCTTGTGAAGGRAGATCTTGTAAGTTCTTATTTTATTTGATGAAGAACTGATTTGGAAGAGCAGAAAAATTATTGTGTGTTGTGTGATTTATTTTCTCATTTTTTTCCGCTGCATGCAAGAGTTAATATTTTTAGCAAAGTATTTAGATTTGATATGTTTACTTAGTTTTTTTATTTAGAGAAATTAACAGCATGAGGAACTTGTGTAAAAACCTACATGTGACTCATGCTAAGGAAATGTGTGTGTTTTCACATATCTTTCACAAAAGGTGTGTACATCCCCCAAAATGTTGGAAAAATTCCTCTAACTTGGAAATTTATTCCTAAAATTTTCATATAGAAATTGTTTGAAGGGAATATGATCATGATGACATAGTTAAACTCACCATAAATGATCAAGAGGCCATTTATTTCCTATGATATTATATCTTTCTCAAATTTTTCAAAATCCCAAATATGCATGCCCAAAAACAACTATTGCAAACTCTTGTAGGCTACTGGGAACTTCACCAAAATGTCTTTATCATGGATGATGAAATCCCCAAGATCAAATTTGATGAAATATACTTCCTTACAATATTTTCTCATGATTAATTTAAATGAACCTCAAAGGAAGAGGCCATGGAAGCAATGACATGACTATACAAGAGTATGTCAACACTGATTATTCTGTGGGGACCTAAAAAATGGGCTCCCAAGTCCCCATAAATATGATATAGAATATGATATTGAAGACCATCATTATTCATATTTATCAGGTGGCCAATTATATAACATTTCACCAAGAATCACACCCATAAGTGTTCTATGGGGTAGATTTCCTAAGACCTGTAATGTTTTACTCGTAGATAGGGCTTCTGACAAACATGAAATACAAATTGAAAAATTGCAGGATGGGGAGACTGAAGAACTTCATGTGTGGGATTATTCTTTTCTCATTTTTCTTGAGAGAATCCCTTTGATGTTCCCCCGCATCTACTCAAACCACCTAGAAAAAAGGATCCCATGATGGTTCACTAGGATGATTTTATGTATAGTCTTGGAGGCAGGTGTGTCACTAGCGCTTTTGATGACAACTTTTTTGACTGGTGATCTCACCAATTGTTTTCATTGATGACTAAACTTATGATGGCACAAGTTTCCATAGATATATTGAGAGATAATTACGTCATGATGTTTAATCGGGTGACATTAATAATAACAACATTTTATCTTTTAAATTTATTGATTTTTTTATATTTTCATTTATGAAAAAGTAAATGTACGAGGTAAACATTTTTTTGGGTATCTAGAGATACTAAGAGAATACTCTAGCGATGTAAATATAGTACTATTTTAAATTGAAATATATCCCATGCACCAACAAATAGATAGAGGTGAGGATCATCTTGAAGAATCTAGAGGAATATGAAGGGGTTAACCCACTGAGTATGAATGGCACAAGTAGAATGCCTCTTAGAATGCATCAAGATGAAAGTGGTAGGGTGACCATGGGTATGGGTACAACTCTTTTGATGGGTGGCCAATGTCATAGTATACTATCATGAGACTTTTGTGAATCCAAAGCCTGAGGCTTAGTTGTCATATGGACCCATTATTTTTGGTATCAAATGGTTTTATATATGTATCCTCAAGGTATAGCCTTCATCAAGGTATTTAAATTAAATTTTCCTAGCCCTAAAGCATTCTTATCTTGGTCATATACCAAGACTAAGTATCGTTATGATAAAATTTGAGGGAAAATAAACTTATCATATTGTGTATTAACACACTTTTTATGTGCTTCATTCATAGTGACCACATAGTTGTGATGCTAATCAAGATGTTTCAAGTGAATGGGACATTATTCTAAGGATGTATTGTTAGGGGGGAGACTTACAACTATATCGAGTGAATGAATTTCACATTCAAATGGAAAAATTTCTTCCACCCCATCAATGAGTTGAAAATGTGTAAAACTCATGCTCAACTTTACCAAGGCTCGATATGCTCATACAGTTTGAAAAATAATTAAATTCTACTTGTATTTACTCATATTGATTGTCTGTAGGAGAATGGTTTTCAAGTAATTATTGACCATTATTTTAATTTGATCATCATATAATTTTTCATCTATCTTGGTACTTTCTAGGTGGAATAAATTGGAAGAATCAACTTCCATAGCCATTTTAACAACAAGTCCCAATTTGGAAAATTGGTTCCAAAATACCATCTCAAACATTTTGGATCCATTTTGAGGCATCAAATGAAATATTTTTGGGTCCAAACTTACCCTTATGGAAGATTACATACTCTACACATTTATACCTTTCCAACGATGAAATAAGCACCTTAATTAAAGCTTGTATGCAAAAGTTATTCCTCATGTAAGTTGACCTACCTCTATTGACCACCACAGTATGAGTGGATGCCACATTAGCCCCCACTACTTAAACGTGTGGGGCTCGCCACATAGTGTATTTTCAAGAAAATTCTAGAAGGTACAAACCTTATCACTAATTAAAGGTTGAGGAATTCAAATCCCTAACCCTAGATGGCTATCGAGCCATGTTAAATATCGATCCACTAGGAGGAGAAATGGTACCATTATTTTGTATTGTACTTGTTCCATAGTTGATTAGAGAATCCAAGGAGTGGTATTTTGAGAGCATAACAGAGGAGGTAGGAGATTCTGTAACATCCATTCAGGCCACATTGTCAAAGGAAACTCCATAGTGAGTGTCTCTTTCTTTGTACTTTCTTTCCATAACTGAAAATAACAGAGCATAGCATAAGCCTCACCTCGCTAGTTTTTCTCTCATATTGGGTTTCCCAAGATACATATTTTGTTCAATTGTGTGGATGGTGTGTATATTTGTTTCTATTCTTTCATATGTGTATTTGATTAATTTCATAAATTCTAGCAAAGATAGTAATTAACTAATTTGGGATCTAAGGAAATAGACAAAAAATAAACTGATCTTTTAGAATGGTTTAAAGATCTGTTGTGATGAACTATTCCACTGGAATGTCCATGGAAGTTTAGATATTATAACACATCTACTTTCCCATTATCCTACGAGTAGTACGATGATGAGTGCTCCTAGTGGAACCCTCACTTGGTTGGTCACTTTGACATCATTTTATTTTCAAAGTGACTCTTGATCCAGATTATTTTCTGCATGAAATGAGATCGGAGATATAATAAAGAAATGGACAGACATATCACAGATATTTAATAATATAACAGAAATGTATCAAAGATGTAGCCATAAGAACATATATATAGTAATACATGATTTATATTAATGAAAGAAATGTACAGAGACTGTAAAAATACAAAGTGAAAGACTCACTAGAATGGTGGCAGCTTATCTCTGAGAAGAGATGTGACGGCTACTCGCATTCAMAAGAAGAAGATTACAATGAGGCTATGAAGGCTTTTTTACAATAAACATGATTTCCAAAAACCCTAGACATCCAAAAACCTAACCCTAGGAGATGAAGTGYCAAAAGTCATGTGGGCCTTGTTTGGGTAAGTTAGTACATSAACTTCCCTGGGTYGTAACTTTTGCATACGATCTCCATTTTAGGTGCATGATGGCTCGTTGGAAAGGAATCACCGAGGAGATTCATTTCAGGGGCTCAATCATTCCTTTGACTATCATTGAGAACCTMGATCTCGAAAAACCTTCATTTAGGCCCTCAAAATGGCCTCAGAAGTTAAAACCTGCTAAAAATAGTAAATTGCCAAAATTGCCAGAAAACTGTTTTGAGCCAGCCGAAAAAGGTGGGTGGCCACTGATATCCACCTGGATCAATCTTCCCTCCTTAGGAAGMAATTGTCTCCAAAAAGTAACAATGACACTAGGGGGTCGAGACTCATAAAAAGCATGGCATCTCCACATATATGGTTGACCCAAGAGAACATCACAGACATCCAGTGGGGAAACATCACATAATAMCTCACCCTTGAAGGGTTGGATGTCACATGACAATTGACACTGTTGGTTGACATGAAGATCTCGTCCTTACTGAAGCCACCCGATGTTGTATGGCTGTGGGTGTGGTGTTGTCGACAATCCCAACTGTTTGACGACCTCTGCTGAGATGATCTTTTTCTGGCTTCCGCTATCAACAATAAAATAAAGCGGGGTCCCCTTCACCCACATCTATGAATGAAAAAGGTGCTCCCCCTCTTCAGGATCTGTTGCTTCTTCTGGTTGAATTGTTGCCGTTGTGAGAATAGCAATGGGGTCTACTTCAATGATCTGTCCTTTACCGGTATTTTCAGAATCAGATTCTGAATCAGGGTTTGGCTCCTTATATTTGATCTTGGCCACCAATGACTATTTTGAACGACATTCATCGGTGTTGTTCTAGGGGGTTTTGTGGAAATCACACCATTTTTCGGTGAAATGTGAAACTTCTTGGCCCCTCTCTTGCCATAGTGTGGTCCATCTCATGTACTAGTCCTCATAGTTGCCAACAGGGTAATATTGTTTTTTTACTGCATCCACAAAAAAATCCAAAGTGGGATCGGCCCCATATATTCTAGACTCTTCTGTGAAAATTTTCTCCTAGTAAGTTTCCCACCAATGTTTGACATGAGGGAGAGATTTAAGGAGTGCGAAGGTGATCTTTTCTTTGTCAAAAAAATTGTGAACAGAGAAACAACCTTCTAGCAAAGTTAACCATTTTTCTAAGGCTTCTGCATCTATCTGTCCTTCAAATACATGAATATCAAAATTAACTTGTACCTTGAAAGGCGAGATGCCTCCAAAGTGGTTGCTTGAAGAATATGTGCCTGATGCTATCGGCAGGCATTTAACGATGTGGGAAAAATTCTCCATTATTTCGTCCCTCTGTCGCGTGAGAGCTTGCTCAAGCAACAGATTGATAGGATCGTCTTCTCTATCGTTTTTCTTTTCTTCTGCCATTGAGGATTTCTTAGGTGTTCGAGAGAAATTTTCTTCAAGAGAGACAAACTCAAGACCCAAATTTCTATACTCGGACCACGTCAGGGACATGCACTGAAAAAATGATTAAGAGCAGCCTGCTCTAATACCACTGATTCAGATTTTTTTCGGCACGAAACGAGATTGGAGATATAATAAAGAAATGCACAGAGATATCATAGATATTCAATAATATAACAGAAATGTATCAGAGATGCAACCATAAGCACATATATACAACAATACATGATTTATATTAATGAAAGAAATGTACAGAGACTGTAAAAATACAGAGTGAAATACTCGCTAGAATGGTGGCATCTTATCTCTGAGAAGAGATGTGAAGGCTACTCGCATTCACAAGAAGAAGATTACAATGAGGCTCTGAAGGCCTTTTTACAATAAACAAGAATTCCAAAAACCCTACACATCCAAAAACCTAACCCTAGGAGATAAAGCGCCAAAAGTCATGTCGGCCCCGTTTGGGTAAGTTAGTACATCAACTTCCTCRGGTCGTAACTTTTGCATACAATCTCCATTTTAGGTGCATGATGGCTCGTTGGAAAGGTCTCGTTGAGGAGATTCATTTTKTGGGCTCAATCATGCCTTTGGCTATTATTGAGAACCAMAATCTCAAAAAACCTTCATTTAGGCCCTCAAAATGGCCCCAGAAATWAAAACCTACTAAAAATTGAAAATTGCCAAAATTGCCAGAAAACTGTTTTGAGCCAGTCGAAAAAGTTGGGCAGCCACCGATATCCACTTGGATCAATCCTCCCTCCTTAGGAAGTAATGGTMTCCATTGCGTTGAGTACCCGGGGGAGAGGGAAAATAATTTGCTGTATCTGCATCTTGGTGAGCTGCTTGTATTGTTGGAGACGTCGTGCTGCTTAGTTTGTGGAAGTTTGTCATGAACCTGTTGAAGTTGAGGCTATTCAAAAATTCGAGCTACATGAGAGAAAGGTGTGCAGAAGGAATCATTGTTCTTTGCTGCAAACTTTTCGACCTATTTCTGTTGGATAGAAGGTGCAGGGGGCGAGGTTGTAGTGGTTGTAGTGTCCTTTTGTTCCCCTTTTGAATAGATTGTGAAGAAGTTGAATTTTGTAGTATGAGATACTACCTTGCGACACTTTTTAGGTGGAACAATAGTTGGAACTACCTATGGTATTCTATAGAGATGACCCCCCAAAGTAACAATGAAACTATGGGGTCGAGACTCATAAACAACATGGCGTCTCCACATATATGGTTGGCCCAAGAGAACATCACAAACATCCAATGGGGAAACATCACATAATACCTCATCCTTGAAGGGTTGGATGCCGTATAAAAATCGACATTGTTGGCTGACATGAAGATCTCATCCTTACCGAAGCCACTCGATGTTGTATGGCTACGGATGTGGTGTTGTCGACAATCCCAACTGTTTGACGACCTCTGCTGAGATGAGGTTTTTCTAGCTTCCGCTATCAATAATAAAATGTAATGGGGTCCCCCTAACCCACATCTGTGAAAGAAAAAGGCGCTCCCCCTCTTCAGAATTTATTGGTTCTTCTGGTTGAATTGTTGCGGTCACGACAATAACAGTGGGGTCTGCGTCAATGATCTGTCCTTTACCAATATTTTCAGAATCAATGTTTGGATCCTTGTATTTGAGCTTGGCCACCAATGACTGTTTTGAGTGACATTCATCAGTGTTGTGCCAGGGGATTTTGTGGAAATCACACCATTTTTCGGTATCATTCTTTGTCTTCTCGTGACCCTTATTTTCCTGTGTCTTGGACTGGTTTTCGGGAGACTGTTTGTTAGGGCCATCTTTGTCATACTTTGGTTGTTACGGATTTGAAGACCCGAATTCTCATTTGTTCTGGTGCTTAAATTTATGCTCAATTTTAACAACATATCGATAAGCAACACCAAGTGATGAGATGTCCAAAAAGTTCATTTCAGTCTGAATGTATCTATGTAGAGCCCCACGATATTTCAGAAGAAAATGTCGCTCGAAGTCTTTGATACCTAGCTTGGTGCGCAAGGTATGGAAGGTATTGGTGAACTCTAGCACTGTTTGTCCCCTCTCTTGCCGTAGTGTGGTCCATCTCATGTTCTGGTCCTCATAGTTGCCAACAGGGTAATATTGTTCCTTTACCACAACCACAAAAGATCCCAAGTGGGATTGGCCCAATATATTCCAGACTCCTTTGTGGAACTTTTATCCCAGTAAGTTTCCCACTAATGTTTGACATGAGGGAGAGCTTAAAGGAATGCGAAGGTGATCTTTTCTTTGTCAAAAAATTTGTGAACAAAGAAATAACCTTTTAGCAGAGTTAACCATTTTTCTTTAGCTTCTGCATCTATCTGTCCTTCAAATACAGGAATATAAAAATTAACTTGTACCTTGAAAGGCGAGGTGCCTCTAAAGTGGACGCTTCATGAATATGTGCCTGATTTTATTAGTAGGCATTTATGGATGTGGGAAAAATTGGTGGCGCAAGATCGCAACCCTCACGGTTCAACCCGCTCTCACCAGGACCTTCTCAAATACACAGGCCCGAAGAGTCAAACGCTCTTCCAAATCCCTCTCGGGAGTCTCCACTACCCACAGTACTCCAGCCACAACTTCCCTTCACTTCTCAGGAAATCGGGTTTCGCGGTATCGCGAAACTCGTTCACAATCTCGTGCAGATCAAAACCCCGAACCCCGAGTTCTGATGGTCAATAGTCAATGCTTTCCGCTTCCATCGGGGATTTTCTTATCAGGAAATCGTTATCCACGATGTCGAAAACTTGGGCTGACAAACCCCGATACCCGACGTGCCAACTTCTGACACATGTGTGGACTTGGGCCCTCCGCCTTCGAGCTCCAGCACAGTTCCACCAGTACTCCACTAAGTTTTGTGGTCCCACACTACCACGTCACCGTCGGGATTTCACGGATCGCGAATCCACGATACAAGTTTTTATTGATGTTGAAAAATCCGAATGTCGAGCCCCGATATGATGGGATCGGGTGACACCTATCCTGTGAAAATCGACGGCTCTTGTTGTTTTAGGAAATCGCGATTCGCGATTTCGACGTGCATGAAACTCTTACCTCACCAAACGTCGAACGCCGAATCTCGATGGGCGTTGGTCCTCCTTGCGCATACGGCTAACTTCTACGCAACTTCTCCGCAATCTAACGGTCAGCGAGGCTTCACGATTCTATTCCTATGAACCCTGACCGTTGATTCTCTTTCTTGGAGATTTCTCCTGTTCCAAGGCTTCTCTTGGTTCGAATATTACCTGGGTCTATTCCTACGATGCTCTCAACGGAGCTATCCCTTCTGAGCTTGGTCCCTCTGACTCCTTCAGAGATTTTTCATCCACGCTCTTCTCACTCAATCTTCAACAGCTCTCAAAGCGTTCAAGTTACATGGACTCTGTGCACTCACAATCATCGAATCCCTGGTTCCCTCTGCTCAGGCAACCTGCTGAGACTTCCAATCCGTCTGCACTTCCCCTGCACGCTCGGATAACCCAATTCGAGTTCAGGGCAGAATGAGAATGAGATTTTAATTGTTAGGCCTCATCAACGCACTCTATGCGGATGAATTCGACTGCACTCTATGCAGGAATCTCCTGGCTCAAACAGAGAAACAATTGAAACTAATTGTCTTACTCTCACAGATTTCGAATCTACCATGAAATCGCATACACAACATATAGAACAAAAGCATAACAAGAAGAAAATATGCAACAACATAATATCAATAGCACACAGAGAATAATCACAGCCATGGAATTGAATCAAAGTCTTCCTATTAATTCAATATCTGTACATGGGTATTCTCCACAAATTCTCTGCTCTGCTCTTCTTGCTCATGTTTCTCATATGAATGCTCTGAATAATGAATTACAATGTACAAAGGAGGGTGCCTATATTTCGTTTTCCCTCTCGAATTCTACAACTATCAAATCTACAATAAATTTCTATCTACAGCATTAAAACTAATAAATGCCTCATCTACCTAAGGACGAGAGCTTAAAGGCTCAAGGTCCATTACATATACAAAATGCGTTTCATCACATCAATACATTAATGTCTTGCGCAACATATCAAGGTGTTTCCAAAAACATATGTGTTGGCACTGTCCAGCTGTACCTTCCTTCTCCTCGCGCTGGCTTGCTTGATGAGGTGTGGATGCTCCTGCATCAAAAATTCTCCATCATTTTGTCCCTATGTCGCATGAGAGCTTGCTCAAGCAACAGATTGATAGGATCGTTTGTTCCATCGTTTTTCTTTTCTTCCGACATTGAGGGTTTCTTGGGTGTGCGAGAGTGATTGTCTTCAAGAGAGACAAGCTCGAGACCCAACTTGTTATACTCAAACCTCGTCGGGGACATGCACTGAAAAAACGATTAAGAGCAACCTGCTCTGATACCACTGATCCAGATTCTTTTCGACACGAAATGAGATTGAAGATATAATAAAGTAATGCACAGAGATATCACAGATATTCAATAATATAACAGAAATGTATCAGAGATGCAACCATAAGCACAAATATACAATAATACACGATTTCTATTAATGAAAGAAATGTACAAAGACTGTAAAAATACAGAGTGAAATACTCGCTAGAATGGTGGCAGCTTATCTCTAAGAAGAGATGTGACAGCTACTCACATTCACAAGAAGAAGATTACAATGAGGCTCTGAAGGCCTTTTTACAATAAACAGGAATTCCAAAAACCCTAGACATCCATAAACTTAACCCTAGGAGATGAAGTGCCAAAAGTCATGTGGGCCCCGTTTGGGTAAGTTAATACATCAACTTCCCGGGGTCGTAACTTTTGCACACGATCTTCGTTTTAGGCGCATGATGGCTCGTTGGAAAGGTATCGTCGAGGAGATTCATTTTGGGGGCTCAGTTATGACTTCGACTATCATTGAGAACCTCGATCTCGAAAAACCTTCATTTAGGCCTTCAAAATGGCCCCGAAAGTTAAAACCTGCTAAAAATAGTAAATTGCCAAAATTGTCAGAAAACTATTTTGAGCCAGTCAAAAAAGGTGGGTGGCCACCGATATCCACCTGGATCAACTCCTAACAAATTTATCAACTTGACAAGAACCCTTGAGAGTTCTTGTTTTCTTAGAGGTCATATTTAGTGGTTGTTTTTACATCCATTTCAAAAAATGGTTGGTGGTTAAAATTGTGATTTATTTGAAATCACAATCTTGATAACCAATACCATTGCAGAAAAATGTTCATCGAATCCAAAAGTGATGCTTCTAGTAGCACCATTTATTTGGAGCTAAAATAATGACTTAATTGAAAATGTGACCTCGACAACTAGTAACATCGCAAATAAAAAAGTTAAAATCGACTTCTAAATCGAAAACTTGAAAAACAATTTGCTAATTATTATTATTTTTAATTTACATTTAAAATGGAAAAAAAAAACAAAAAACTATAAACAAGTAAAAAAAA
>JASDQU010501406.1:26652-37219 GCA_032191745.1 Picea mariana | reverse complement strand
AAAGAGATAAAATAAATTTTGAAATTAGAACAAACAAAACATTATTTAAAAAAGACAAAAAAAAATTAATAAAAATAAACAAACAACAAAATAAAAAAAAAATTAATAAATTTTAAATACAAAAACTCGAAAACGAGGGGAGGGTGATTCTCGGAATCCTGCAACCCTCCACACCTGATCCCCACTAGGTGAGGAACAGTGGAGGAGGAGCGTGATTCTTAGTATCCCCGTTGTCTAGTTTTCTATTTAAAAATTGTTTATTCAATTTTTTGTGTGTTTGCTTTCTCGGGTTACTTTTATCAATTTTTTTGTTTTCTTAATTTTTTTAATTATGTTTATTTGTTTAAGTTTTAGTTTTTTGTTTTAAATATTTTTATAAAAGTGTGTTTATATGTTTTATTTTTTTATTTTTTAAATAATATTTTTATAAAAGGTTTTTGATATTTTTTTATTTTTAAAAGCGTTTTTTTTTTTAAATATTTTTATWAAATTTTATTTTTAATGTTTTAGTTTATTTTTTTAA
The DNA here is from genome assembly GCA_032191745.1 of Picea mariana. NCBI lineage: Eukaryota > Viridiplantae > Streptophyta > Pinopsida > Pinales > Pinaceae > Picea > Picea mariana. Next base: position 36,696 of record JASDQU010501406.1, on the reverse strand, counting down.
TAAAAAATAATTATTTTTATTTTTATTTATTTTTGTTTTTAAGTTAWTTTTTAGGGTTTTTTTCCAAAAATTACTTGTATTTTTATCAAAAAAAATTTGAATTAGTTATTTAAGTTGGTTTTTCAATTCATTTTTCTAAAATTAGTTTTTAAGAAGTTTTTTTTTTTTACTTATTTTTTTAAAAACATTAGTTTTATTTTATTCATTTAAATTGTGTTATGCAATTTTTGTTTATAAAATGTGTGATTTTCTCTCTCTTTTTTACTTGTTAACGGGATCTTTTAACCCCTTTTATTCTTTCACTTGTTTTTCATTTTTATTTTTTTTTAAGTATGTGTTATCAAACTTTTCTTTTTAAAGGTGATATTTTATCTTTGTTTTCTTTAAATTTGTTTGCAATTTTTAATTTTTTTAAATGTAAGATAAAAAAAAATTATTTTTTAAAAATTTGTGTTATCAAACTTTTCTTTTTAAAGGTGATATTTTATCTTTGTTTTTTTTAAATTTGTTTGCAATTTTTTTTATTTTTAATATAAGATAAAAAAAAGTTAAGAAATAATTTTTTCAAGTTTCTAGTTAGGAGTTGATTTAAACTTTTTTATTTGCGATGGTACTAGTTGTCAAGGTCACATTTTCAATTAAATCATTATTTTAACTACAAAAAAAATTGTGCTATTGGAAGTGTCGTTTTTCAATTCGAGTGTCATTTTTCTACAATGGTATTGGTTGTTAAGATCGTGATTTCAAACAAGTCACAATTTTAACCACCAAAAAAAGAGTTGCTACTAGTAGCACCACTTCTTGAAATGAGGGTTGATTTTGGTGTTTTGACGAAAAAATATGCCAACACTTCTTGAAATGGCGGTTGATGTTAGTGTTTTTGACAAAATAATATGGGTTTTTTGGGTGAGAGTTCTCATTTTGAGGTCATATTTCTCATTAAATCGTTAACTAGATTTGCTATGGTTAGTGAAAATCTCTCTAGGTAGACCAAATTTGGCAAGGACCTAATTGAATATGAAAAGTGTTGTCATCTCACCATCGTTTGAAAATATAGGTGTTGCATCGATCCACTTAGTGAAGTATTCTATGACAATAATGATGTACTTATAAACTCTTTCTCAAGCGGGGTGACATGTCATAAAGTCAACCATCCACTTGGTGAAAGGGCCAACAATGAGAACATGATAAAGTAGTGTTGAGTGCAAGTGACCTTTTATCATGAAACCTTGGCATAGATGACACTTGGCATCTTCTACATAATATTTAATATTGATGGCCTAAAATATATTTCACACAATGTCTTTTGGGTTGTTTCTGACCCAAATATGTGACAGTTGCAGGATCATTTGTGGAAATTTTACATACATAATCCTGAGTATAAATAAAACAATAAAACAACTAATAAATAATAATAAAATAACACTAAAATAAAAATAATAAATAATATGGCCTTTTATATAATATAGCATGCTCTACTCCGTAGTCAATCTATTTGCAAACCGTATTTTGATTTTGGGCTCCTCATAGAATTGGGCTCTAGTGGGAGGGATTCACCTCCTCCCCCCCCCCTACAAAAGTCATATCCTTTTGATCTCTAGTCTCTTCTCTCAATAAATTTGTCAAGTTTCCCCCTTCAAGATTTGTGAAAAAATTGGATGAAATTCCCAAAGTCTCTGTTCACCTCATGAATTCATGTAATCTCTTTGTTCGACTTGCTAAGAATGTCTTTATTGAACAGTTCATAGGAATCTTTCCCTACTCAAAATCCATGACCCTCTAGTTGGATGCTATAAAATCATTTTCCACCTCATATGCATCGATTCCCTATTGGCCTTATTCAAATACACTTTCCTAATCCCCCTTTATTCTGCCTTAAAAATTATAAAAAAACCTCATTTTTTGAGATATATGCACACTAATAGTTATGCATCCCATGTACATACAAAAGTTTCTCTTTGTGAGCATGTGTACACATTTTTTTGGCTAAAAGAAATATAAATTTTCTAAATTTGGGTAGGGTTTATGGGTTCCTTTAGTTCCTAACCTCGTATTTCCCGTGTATAACTACTCTAACCACTTATTTGGAGTATAAAAATGATCCAAGTGGTAGAGGAAAGGAATGAATGATGAGAGCATATTATTCTCACCATTTATTGCAGAAATATGAAATCCCCTTATCCAATGTCTTTGAATTACCCCCTTCATATATGGAAACCCATGTTTCCAATAGTCTTTTCTCCCTTTATCTTGTCAGAAAGAGAACATTTCTCTTTATTGGAACTATTGAGTGAAGAAGTTGGAGGTTGAGTTGATTTTTATTGGCTTGGGTGGAGGATTTTGGATGTAATATTTAGAGAAACACTACAACAATTACAAGTTTTAACAATCTTTAATTTTGTTTTCAAATAAATAAAGAGATCTCTTTCCCATCCATCTTTGTGTTTTAGTTTACAATTGTTAGATTTGAGATTTTAATTATCTAGAAAACTAATGAACTTGATTTTAGTTAGCATATTTGAAAGTTAATTATTTTGTAACTACATATCTTGTGTTTGTCTTCCTCCTTGTGTGTAGGTGGTTGTAGAAAGTGTCGGAGTAGAATGATGGAGCAAAGTTTCAAGCAAGGGATCTACATCAAATGATTGAATCCAGGTTTGTCTCCTTCTTTCTTATCAAAAGTTAGCTACCTAGTTACAATTTGCTTGATTGTATTTTTGGGATTGAGTTAGGTATTTGAGTTATTCTCTCTATTTTGGCTTCCAAACCATCCATAATAAAACATTCTTTGTAAACCCAATAGGATGTAAGATCGATTTCCCTTGTAATATTTGAAATGGAGATCACCTTAGTCATCTATGCTCGACTGTTCCTGTGGTATGAAGAGTGTGGTTCTTGTGTGAAGGCCCTTCTAGTCCTAAGTCACCTTTGGTTTCCTAAAAACATATTCAAAAATTGGTTGATGAAGTGATTGGGCCAATGGAATCTTCTATCTATGCCACTCTTCTTTTGGAGGGTGATGTGTCTCTTGACCATGTTGTATCACATCCTATTCAACTCGTTGTTGATAAAGTGGTTGAGCTAATGTAATATTCAACCAATCCCACTCTTATCTTGGGGTGTGATGTGTCTATTTATTTTTTTTATTTTGAATTTATAGTTCATATTACAGAGAATGTTCTCTTTTGGCTTGGATAGAAGCCAAAAAAGAACAAATAACCCAAATACCTAACTCAATCCCAAAAATATGGTCAAGCAAATTGTAACTAACTAACTAACTTTTGATAAGAAGGAACGAGACAAACCTATATCCAATAATTTAATCTAGAACCCTTGATTCAAACTTTTATCCATCGTTTTTCTCTGACACTTTCTCCAACCACTTGGCACACACAAGGAGGAAGACAACTGCAAGATAGGTAGTTACACAATAACTAACTTTCAAATATGATAATTGAAATCAAGTACATTAGTGTTCTAGATAATTAAATTTCCAAATGTAACGATTATAAACTAAAATACAAAGTTGAATGAGAAACCGATTACTTTATTGATTTAACAACAAAGTTAAGGAATGTTACAACATGGAACCACTGCAGTGTTGGCATTCCATAAATATCAACATCCAGGTTTCTCCACCTAGGTCATTGAAGATAAACTCAACCTCCAACTTCTTCACTCAAATAGGTTTTAGAAAAGGAAGTGGTCTCTTTTTGACAAGATAAAGAGAGCAAAGACTGCTCAAAACATGGGTTTTCATATATGAAGGGGACAATTCACAGACATGGAATAAGGGGCTTACAAACTCTAGAAATGAATCTCTAGTATACTGATTCTCTCATCATTCATTTCTCTCTTATACCCTTTGGATCCTTTTTATACTCCAAATAAGTGGTTAGAGTAGTTATCCATGGGAAATAGGGGGTTAGGACCTAGAGTAGCCTACAAGCCCCACCCAAAATTTAGTAAATTTATATTTTATTTGAGCCATGTAAATGTGTATGCATGTTGATAAAGTAAAACTTCCATATGTATGCAGTTTGCATAATTGTTAGGGTGTGTATATCTCAAAAAAATGGGGCTTTTAAACAATTTCTGAGGAGCAATAAAGGGGGATTGTAATTATGTTATGATTACATGATTTTTGTTATGGAAAATGTGACTATCTTTAATTTAATAAAAATACCAAACCATTGACTAAGGAGGAACAACCTTGACAACACTAGTCATCATACACCATAGGAATTTGACAAAGAAGAGGTTGATTGAATGGTTGAGTGTAAAGGAAGTTGAAGTGCATTTGTGAAGAAAATAGGAAGCTTGTATAACAAKATTACTTATTCCTTAAGAAAAACCTCACACCTTCAGCGTAAAAAACCTGTGCAGAGCCATGTGACTAGTAAAAGGAGTCGCAAGGGTATTTGGAATGGTTATTGAATATTGGTAGTTGACCCTTGAAGAAGGCAAGGGCCAATTAAAATGATCAGACAACAAGACACTACGGATCTGCCTCTTCAGAAAATTGAACCACATATTACAGGTGACATCTACAGGAAGATAGGATGTTACCAAGGGGATGGGAAACAAGAATATAGCATAGAAAAATGTGAAAAAAATCACACAACACATAAGAGGAACATAGATGCAAAGATTAGAACGATCGAGAGAATAAGAAGAACTAGTGAGTGAAGAGAATGAATGGACTAATAAACTCGACTCATGATGTTTTTCAGGGATAGTGATTGAAGAGAGAAATGAGAAGAAGATATTTCCTTGAAGAAAATAGGAATCTTGCCTAAGTTGTTGATGATCACCCTGAACAAAGGAGACTTGGATGGATCCAAATTGGAAAAATAGTGGGCTACATCTTGGTGCTTACTAGATAGAAAATGAAATTGGTAAGGGGATATCATTGTGGGTTTGTATGGAAGATAAGGGACTCCCTTGTGTAGAGGAAATCCATTTGAGAAACCACCTGATAAACCTGTATAGACCATGATCTCAATGGGAGGTGGGAAACTTATATTGTGGTAGATGAGGAAGGAGACTAACTTTCCTATATCATCACAAGTTTGGAACCTGTCTTAGCCAATCTTCCCTACTAGTATCATGGCATATCACAAGGGTGGCATACTATAGGAAGGAAATTTATAGTCAGGCCTAAGGTTGGGAGTAAAAGTGTCCTCCCTCAATCAATCGACGTAATAAAATTTCATTATCATATAAGTGTTTAACTTACCCTGTTAGAATTTGAATATGAATGATATGTGCATGTAAATGTCTGATACTATGGGAAATGTAAATTCTTACAAATTATTTTACAAAATATATGAGAATGTGGTCATGTTATTATGGCATTTGAATTATGTGTCAGTTGTGAAACTAAATGAGTATAGATCGTTGTATCCCAAAATACCTTGAGTTTTTAGAGGAAATGTTGTAGGACATGGACAAAAACATCACTTAGCCAGTGTTGGGATGACCTCTAACTCTGGAAATCCTTTGTGAGGAGTGGAGGACCTTGAACCCAAAGAGAAGATCCATTTTTTTGAAGAGATATTGTAATATCTATAAGTTCATATGCTTTCATGAGGATGAGAGACAAGATATGGAAAAATAATACTATTCAACCTTAGAATTCATCGATAGGGTCTAGTAGAACTCAAAAAAATGACTAATTCCTAACTCATGGGCTAACTAATAGAGGAACAATTATATGAGTTAGAAGAAATTACGATCGTCAATGGGGCCGGATGAGTTAATATGAACCCTTCGTCGAAAAAGGCCTATCATCAGGAATGGAAGAGAGCCATAACTTGCAAACATTTGGTGACAATAATAAAGATTGGAGATAGAATGAAAATCATTGATCTGGTCAATATAAAAAAGGGAGATCTACACCATCGATGTTGCATGCATCGTCGTCAGTGATTTAAAGTGAGAAGAGAAAGTTTCACCATGGAAATGTTGACGATGTAGTGGCATAAGGATTGATGAGAATTTTTTATCTGTTCTTAAAATAATCATATCCTTTGTTTTCAATCTCTAGAAGATATCACTTAGGATATGATAGAGAGCAAGGATTTCATCATGACGTGGTCTACCTACTCAACAATCTACGTGTAAAAGTGGTAACAGGTTGTTCTAGAAGATTGGTTAATGGGACTAATGTGGACGTCCCATTGGTAGAAGAGGTTCTTTGTGGATTTGTTTTAGTGGTGGTTTTCATATCTATGGGCCATTGGTTCTAGACCATTGATTCTTGAGGAATCATCATTGGAAGAAAAGGGATGGTGAGTTAAATGTTTTCTATAGAGTGTCAACAATGAAATAGGTTGATACCATTGACAAAAGTTGATCTTGTTGGGGATGCGACGAAGAGATCTCGACCATTGATATCTATGCAGTGTGACTGGGTTTTAGGAGTTAAACCTATAAAGTGTTGGATATGAGTACTGACATCTATGGAAAGGATAAGAAATATGGATTTTCGATCAACACAAGGTGAAGTTTTAGATCGTCGACTCACTATTATCCTGAATTTCTAGAGATAACTAAGGATATGATGCTTCGAGTCCCTCAGGTTGCAGACATGGAGTATCCAGAGACGTATGATTTTTAGCTCCCACATGCACATATGGAGACCCACCTCACCACCACACATACTCGATTTGTCACGATGTAATTCACCACATCATCTTTCTTACAGAAGATGATGGATCTTTCTCTATGAGGTAAAATTCAAGTATTGGGGTAAGTTTCACTTTAATATTTGATGCATTTGAGTATGCATTTAAAGATTCTTTTGATTATAGAACATATTCTTGGAAAATATGATATTTTCATTGTTTCACCTTGGTGGTTGACATTGTTCCCTAGTAAGTGGTCACTGTTAGGGATGGGTTTCATATTGGGAGGTCTCCTTAATGATTCATTTTTCCATTCCCTATCATTATTATTTTCCATAGTTAATCCTTCCATTTCCTTATCTTTTGGGATCTTTGGGTGTACTAAACCGAGAAGAGTTTGTACCTCATTTCATGGGAAGAAGGGGATGAAGGCCCAGAGGGAATGAAGCTCCAAAATAGATAAAATACAAAAATATAAAATTCTAGATGATCTCCCAAAGAGGTCTTGATTAAAATGAAATGATACTCCTAAAAAATCAAATACCCGCAAAAGAAAATACACATATATAAAATGTTCCACTTGTTGAGGTATCTACACAAGTTTGTTGCAATATTTTATTTACCACTATGGCGCTCTATGTACCTCTCCCTTCAAGTGAAACTATGGTACTGCCACCCAAGATTTTTGTTACCCATTGGGAGTACCCAATCATTCTAGACCTTAACTAATTAATGGAAAATGAATGGGATTGGAAAAAGGATGCATTGAAAACAAAGGTGCATCACACCCTCTACAAATGCACCTATAAATGAGATGTTATGAACCCTTATGTGTCATGAACCCCCATGCCCAAAATTGTTACCCCTATCCACTTCACTTTCTCCACATGAATTACAGAGGATTCCTTCGAGGAAACACTATTTGGCTCAGGAATGATTCACCCAATAGGTCACCTTGTCAACCCTCCCATACCTAAAATTGGAAAATTCCATAGGGTCTTTGAGAACTTGTTTAATTGGATGAGGTATTTTTTGATGTACATGAATAGGTGTCTCTTGTATTAAATGTGATTTTACTTACGATGATTCTTTTACTTGAGATCCTTGGAGGGTGCAATTTTCTATCTTTGTAGGACCTTGTTGATGGACGATTTAGAGGAACAAGCCCATCTTGGGTCTTCATTAGGGTAGGAGGCTCACAAGTTGGATGCCATGACCCACACCTTGGGACCAACTAGATGATGGAAATTTCCTTTGGAGGAAATAGAGGAAATATTGGATAGTGACACTTATCCCTCTTCCAGCCCAATGACTTGCTTGTGAGCTCTTACACCAATTTTATAGGATTGACATCCTTTTTTGGGACTAGGGAATGTGGTGGTTGATGGAAACTTCGAAATTTTGGATGGGAGGACCCCTTGCATTGTTAATGGGACAATTGGCTTGAGGACACATGGCCTTTGGAGGCCTAGAACTTTCTCCTACAACCCCAACTACTTCACCAAAGTGCCAAAACATCACCCTTTAGGGTGTGACATCATGTTTCTAGGGTTTCTTATGTGTTTTTTTAAAGTTAAATTCAAATTACATTGTAAAGGGGGAATGGCTCCCTTATTTATTTTTTTACCCTAATACATGTGAAGAAACACATTTTAGGAGTTTTTTTTATAAATAAGGATCAATTTCATTTCATTTTATCATAAATCACTCTCTCTTTTGTGAGAGACTTGGATGAATTTTTCTCCCTCTTTGGCCATTTGATCTATATCTCTCTCTTGTGAAAATTTGTTGATGATTACTTATCTATTTCTAGAGATAAGTGGTCCACTATCTCTATTGATTATTTTTATTGCATGTGTGGTGGATTATTCTTGGTAAGGAAGAGTTTATGTTGTTACTGATTGCACTAGGTAAGGAATTTATGCCATGTATTTTTTACTTGTTGGTTGCAAGGTTGATATTTTTTAACTCTTGGAGGAGTATAAGGGCATACACCCTCCAATAAGATATACCACTATTTTCTTGGACATGCTATTTTTCAAAGGTTGATAGGAGGAGAAAAAGGGCATACACCCTCCTAGATTTACCTTGATAGTTTTTTCATGCTCTAGGAAGTAAAAGGGCTTACACCCTCCTAGATTTACCTTTCTAGGTTTTGTATGCTTTAGGAAGTAAAAGGGCTTACACACCTAGAGAATTTGCAAACCCTAGGTATTACACAAGAGACTTCATAACCCAATAGATAATTCACTAGTCTAAATTTGTTAATCCCTAATATTGGCTCATTACCCCTTAATTGGGGCATATTATATTAGTAATGTTATTGTATTTATGTCAGCTTTAGGCCATTAGTTGTAATTATACCTCCTAGTCTCCTATATATACCAAGGAGACATTTTCATTTTGAATCATCTTGTACTTGAACATTTAAGTTGGGTAAAAGGAGGTTTCCCCCTCGAAGAGGCTTATTATATGATATTATATTTTTTTCAAGGCGTTGAGTACTTTTTCTGAGGTTTTTCTATGCTATATTGATATTTGGTTCTTAACATATGGTATCAGAGCTCAAGGTCTTAGGGTTTCGCTGCTACATCTGAGACACCTTATAATTTTCACTATAATATGTTTTCTACAATGTTTCAAAAGGAACTTCTTGGAGGATATTTATTAGACAGACCAAGGTACGTTGGGTTCAAAATTCATCTCCTGAGGCCTTATACTTTCGGAGATACAGCCTGTACAAGATAGGGTTTTGGAATCATCCTAAACTAAGCCATTGCGGAATTGTCGCTATAAATTTTTTTTTGTAATGTTTCAGACCCTAAACTCCAAAGGAGATTTACAAAAATTAGTAAGGTATATGTGGTAAAATTTTTATCTTCTGGTTGATCTTAAATTTGTAGATACACCCTGTGTAAGATAGGGTATCTGACTAGTCTTATTGACTAGTCTCAAGAAGGTGTTCCAGGTAAAACAATCATAACTTCTTCCTAGAGTATCCAAATTGAGTGGGACTAGTTTCATTGGATCATGGACAGTATTTAGCATTTCTGGTGTGAGTTTCAGAATTTCATATCAATTATTTTGTGTGGGGCACACTATACAAGTGAGATCTCCTCGAAAGGCCAAAAATCGGCAAGTTGTGGTGAAGTTACCATAAATTCCACTTGGCACATCCAATTTTGATCAGACCTATGGAATTATAGAGAAGAAATATCAGAGAACTACATAAAATAAATTTTCATACCCAGAAGGGACGAACCTTGGGAAATAAAATAGAAGAAATATTGTCTAGCAGAACCACCTCAAAATCAAGGTTCAAAAGTGATACTTGGCCAACATGCCACCCAAAAAGGGAACTTCTACACCAAATAAGCCTCCAGACAATCCTACTTGGACTCTTGATGAAGGTGAA
>JASDQU010501406.1:0-10211 GCA_032191745.1 Picea mariana | reverse complement strand
TCTTTTCATTACATTAAGCACATTATACAACCCTACCTGGACGATCTACCAGTGTATTCTATGCATCGTCAAGATCGTCGGCACATCTACGGGCCATTTTCTTACATTGTCGCTATTATTGCATACGATTGAATCCACACAAATGTGTTTTTTGTGTGGAGTCTGGAAGACTTATTGGTTTTATCATGTCTATACATGGGATTAGAGTAGACCCCCTTAAGGTTGAGGCTATTCTCAATTTACCTCCTCCTTCCACACTACACCAACTCCAAAGTTTGCAAGGGAAGGAAAACTTTTTACGTCGATTCATTCCCAATTGAGCTGAATTAACAAAAGGATTTACTCAGATTCTTAAGAAAGGTTAGGATTTTGTATGGGATGACACTTCCAACAAAGCCTTTGAAGCTTTGAAACTCACCTTAACCCATACACCATTGTTGTTTCCACCCGATTATAGTCAAGATTATTTATTGTACTTTTCTTCTTCAGACTCTACCATTTATATGGTTCTAGTCCAAGAGGATGATTTTCATGATGAACATGTTATATACTATTTGATTCATAGTCGATGCCTACATTTGATATACTAACTAGGTCAAGGCGATGCCTACATTTGATAATACTGGGAAAACTGCAGCATTATTCATATGCAATCATATTGTTACTAGATTTGGTGTCCCTCAAGCCATCATCACTGACCATGGTAGTCATTTTTTCAATTTCCTGATGTGTGAACTTATCGAGAATTTGGATCTTCGACATGAAAACTCAACCCCTTATTATCTGCATACCAGTGGCCAGGTCGAAGCAATCAACAAAGTTCTAACTACTATGCTTCGACAAATGGTAAGAATTCAGAGGTCAATATGGCACATGATGATTTTGTCAACATTGTGGACCTATCGGACATCTGTTAAGTCTGCCACAGGTTTCACACCTTTCCAATTAGTATATGGTATTGAATCAATTTTGTCGATTGAATGTCAAATCCCATCCTTGAAACTAGTTGTCAAACTTCTCCCTAACACCTTAGCTGAAGAGGAACGTCTTTACGTGTTTGATGAAATCAGACGAGACCCGTTGTGATGCAGCCTTAGTCATTGAAACTCAAAAAAAGCATGTCAAATCTCAATATGACAAGCATGTCAAACCAGATGTATTTTTTTAGAGTGATCTAGTTCGCCTTTATGAACAATATCGTGAATTACTATGGGTCGGTAAATTTGAGCCCATGTGGTGAGGTCCTTATATTATGAAACAAGTGTTGGAGAAATGGGATTATGAGATGGTATATTATGATGGAATTCCTTTGAGTGAACCTAGAAATGGGATTTACTTGAAAAATTACTATGCTTAAGTCATTTTTGCATGAGTTTTATGCTCTTGTGTGATTTTTCATTTTTTGTTCCTCCTTTCAAATGCTTACCTTGCATTGTGCTTGGTTTCCATATGTTGGTGTCCTCGCTACACTATATCGACTTTTCTGATGGTTCTAGTTGCGGTACACAAAACTTAGCATCTCTTGTTTGGGAAATATATGCACCTACGGATGAATTGATCAATCTACATGGTGTCTGCCTTGGTCGTGCAACTAATAATATCGTGAAATACAGTGCTGCTATTGAGTTGTTAACTGATGTCATTTCACTTGGCATTCATCATCTCRTTGTACAACTTGATTCACAGTTAGTAGTACTACAATTGAGTAACATTTATTCCATCTAAAGTCCTACTTTGTTACGAGTATATTTGTGAATTCGCCTCTTAKAAAGACATTTTGATTACATTTAATATCAACACATTCCTAGATGTCTAAATAAATTGAYAGATGCATTGGATAATTATGTGTTAGAGAGACATTTGAGACATTTATAAACCGAATCACACTTTTTACAGAAACAAGTAAGCCCRTAGGAACTTTGTATTTATACTGATAAAATTTTACAAAAAGTGTTTGTTCAAAGACCAAAATATCAAAAAATGAAGCTCATGGCTTCATGTACGAAAACCATCAAGGATGTTTCTCGTTGTAACAAGTGACTGCCTGTGCTACATTATGGAGAAGTTGATTGATTGATGCAGATACGCCTACTCCATGGCATTGATAGTGCCTAGGAAGTTCATCGACTGTGGCATCAGGGACATTCATGGTTAGTCCCTCCAGGTTTCATTCAATATCCTCAAGATCATCGAAAGCTACCCCTACTAAAACACCTCTCTCTCCTCGCCTCTATATGGGAGATGATCCCAGAGAATGATAAGACCCCACATATTCATTGTTGATACACGTGATTATTCTTGGATAGATAACACAAAAAATCGTTTATATAATTAAAATATAAAAAAAATTATATAAACAAAAATTTCCTTCTTACCTATGTCCCCCCACTAGGATCCATCAGAAAGAGATAGATATGGATCCCCATGGAAATCCATCTCGGCATATGCATAATCTTCCACCCTGAGTAGTTTATTCCTCATTCATTGGAGGAAAACATTGTCATACTTGACGATGGGAACACCACCATGTCGAGCCATTAGATCCACCCACCTCTTCATCTGTGGATATTATGGAGAGGGTATACCCCAATACACCTGCAAAAGTAGGACACAAATTCTCTCGAGAAAGGACACCACAATAGACCCATATCCAACTTGTTTCAACCGACCATTTCGACACTTTATGAGTTGTTTTTTCATTCTTTTCAGGACACCCTCACACCATTTGACGACTCTGGGTTCCATGTTGATGCAGGAGCATCATCATCAAGTACACATGGCAGGACAACTCAGTGCCTAAGGACCAATCTAGAGTCTCGAATAATATCCAAAAATGCAAATATTTTGAAGCTAGTAGAAAGCAATAGAAGGAAAGATCACATGCATAGATAGAATAAGCACATGTGACCTGGGAATTTAACCCTAGTATCGATTTAACCACAATTAGGTAGTATTTAGTTTGTTTCTTTTGTATAAAGAGAGGTTTTGTATGCCCTAAATAAGGGTTACGATAGTTGCGAGCAAGTAGGAATCTCAAAGCAATGATTGTTGTTTGAATTTTACTGTAACCATTTTCTTGATTTTGAATGAAGATAATAGAGGAAAATTGATCCAATGTATGAAGTTGTTGTTGTTTTTAATTTTCATGTTATTTTGTTTGTTCAAGAATACATGAATCTTGTTACAGGTGTGTATATCTTTTAAATTCCTGCAATAAAATTTAAATCACTTTTCCTCGTGAGCTAGTGAAAGGTGTGCACATAGTCCGCAAGGAGTGCATTGACTGACTCTGTCTCGACTCGTAAGCTTAGGAGGAACAACGTAAGGTTTCTTTGCAGGAAGTGTAAAGAGACTGCCGCAAGGTGTGCACAATCATCGCAAGAACTAAAATCTTTGTGTAAATATCTTTTGCAAAGAGTGCACAGGTTTGGAATTTGACGAAGAGGCGAAGAGACTTCATAAATAAGTCGAAGGAAAAGAATAGAGGAATGCCACAAAGGAGGGAAATAATTATTGTCAAGAATATTTGTATCTGAGTTTGACGAATTTCCAGTAAAAACAAGAAGTGCTTGGGAGATCAAAATATTTGAGCAGATCAAGATTAGGAGGGACAACACTTTCCAAGAATTGTGAACGAGACCCAAGAAACGGACTCACATGAAGGATAAAGGTCGAAACCTTTGCATATTTCGAAAATCTTCTGAGTTAGAAGAAAGTGTAAGCTCAGGGGAAAATATCTATACCATCGGATCAGAGTCTAGACAATGAGGAGTGAGCACAAAGGAAAAGATATCAATTGTTTGATCTGAGCACCATAGAAAATATCTCAGTCATTTGATCAGAGTGCAGAGAAAGGATCTCAATCATCTGATTTGTGTGCCTAAGGATTGTATCCATATGATCAAAGTAAAGTGCACTAACATTAAAGATTGGAATGTGTATAGGAGAATCAGACTTACGAGTTCTGAAATCATCAGAACCATCCATCGTCAAGGGGGATACATGGAGAGAGATTATCATTTCACTGAATCATGACTCAGATAAGTCAAAAGGCGCAAATCATGAAAGTGAAATTTGATCATACCCATCGATTGAAGGAGAAATATGGACCATTGATTTTCCAGGGAGATATCAGGAGAAGGGAGGTGAGAGGTCTTCCAAATTCAGGAAACGTGAAGTCCCCATTCATGAAGAGTTTATCTGAGCCATCAGATCACGGGGAGTTGTGATCCATTGATCTGGTGCACATGAATTTTGGGATATCAGGGATCAGAGGAGAGAAGTGATCATCCTTCCAACCTCACGAAATGAAAAGTAACAATATGTGAAAAGGAGATCCGTTGGATCACGAGGATTGTGGAATATTGATCTGACTAGAGGAACTCGCAAGTTCGGGGTTCAAAAGGATGAGCAAGCAAACTTCATGAGACATGAAGTCACGAAACGTGAAATCGTAAACTTCTTTTCATTTAGGCGACTGGTCACAACCTTGATCACGTAGAGGGAGGGGATTAACTAGGAGAGCTAGCGCCTGAATACGCTAAAGATTTAAAATCATTAAGGAGAAGCCTGTGGGTTCCATAGAACTTGCCTCTTAAGAAGAAGGGGAGACTATCCAGTTGATTGAAGGTCCTTGAGGGACTGAAGAGTCAATCCGACTCAGTTTCTTGATCGATCCTAGACCAGGAGGTCACATAACCCCTGAGAGCGAAGCGGGGTTTGCACCAAGTGTTATCAGTGCTGATTTTTGTCTATAGATTTCAGGTGAAGGAGAAAAAGAACTCAATTTTTTACTCTGTTTGTGAGAGATAGTCAACACAATGCCACCAAGGAGACGAGGGGAACCACCTTTAGCCAATATTGTTGTAGAAAGAGAGATGTGAGAACTTTTTTCAAGGTTGGAAGTGATGGAAGGAACACAGAGAAGAGCACCATATGTTGGAGACATCAGTGATGCAGAGAGGGAGGATGTAGAAGCCAAAGAAGTTGCAGTGGAATAGGTTGTCTAAGAACACTTGCTAAGAGCAGTTGTTAGATTCAGAGCTAGATCCAAGATAGATGTCCCAATGTATGAAGGAAATTTGAATGTTGAAGAGATGATGGATTGGATAAGGTCCATGGAAAAATATTTTTGTTATGAATATGTCGATGGGGATGAAAGGGTGAGACATGTTGTCACTAGGCTTAAAGGATATGCATCACCGTGGTGGGATGAACTAAAGGCTAAGAGGAGAAGTAGAGGAAAACAAAAGATAAAGAATTGGGACAGAATGGTAGCCAAGATGAAGTCTAAATTCATGCCCAAAGATTATCATATTAATCTGTTCATGAAGCTATAGAAACTGAGACAAAAGGGTATGATAGTTAAAGAATACACAGAGGAGTTCTACGAGCTGAAGATCAGATCTGGAAAAAGAGAGAGGGATGAAGAAAAAGTTGTCAAGTATATAAATGGCCTGAGGTATGAAATCTAGGATGAGCTCAACATGAGGTCGGTAAGGACAATGGAGGATGCTTATCAATTCTCTCTAAAGGAAAAAGAGAAGTTGGCCAGAAAATAAAGCCAATGAGGTAGAGGTAAAATCTCATCTTCGAACAAAGGCAAGGGAGTTTCCCATGAAAAAGCACATAATTCTAAGGACGAGGATGAAACTCCACACAGTCACTTGGAGAGAGGAGGAATTTCCAGAGGAATACAGGGTGGTGGAAGAAAATCTTCTAGAGGAAGAGGCGGAGGAGGAATAAGGTGTTATGCTTGTGGAAAGAGAGGGAACATGTCTTGGGAATGCCTCGAGAAAAATAAAGAAGGATGAGAAGCTCACATTTTGGAATCACAAAGAGGGAATGTTGAATCAAAAGGAGAAGAAGATGGAACATCCTTGATGATGAGAAAGGTTCTATTAAAACCATAGGCATAAGTTAAAAGGCCAGTACAAAGGAACAGTCTATTCAAGACAGCTTGCAAGACTAAGATAGAGTATGCAAGGTGATAATTGACAGTGGGAGCACTGATAACTTAGTATCTACGGAGATGGTGGACAAATTGGAGTTGGAGACAACTGCACACCTAGAGCCATATAACATCTCATGGTTTCAAAAAGGACACTGGGTAATGGTTACTAAACAATGCTTGGTTGAATTTAAGATATGAGGATATAGAGATGAAATTATGTGTGATGTAATTCCCATGGATGTATGCCACATTTTTTTGGGAAGACCATGGAAGTTTGATAGGAACATCATTCATGATGGGAGGAAGAATACATACACACATGTTGCTGCCAATAGAGGAGAAGAAAGTGAAATGGGAAACCAACACAAGCATAATTCTCATGAGTGGGAAGGAACTCCTGAAAGAAGTCAAGAAAGATTAGGAGATGTAGTTTGTTGTGGTGAGGAAACCGAGAGTTATCCTTACTAGTACTTCGATAAATGATTTTCCTAAAGAAGTTCAGGAATTGTTAGATAATTTTGCTGACATAGTGGTGGATGAGCTTCCTAACTCATTTCCACCCATCATAAGTATCAACCATCATATCGATTTGATACCAGGAGCAAGTCTACCAAACAAAGAAGCATACAGGCTGACACCTGGAGATAATGAGGAGGTAAAGAACTAAGTCCAGGAATTGTTAGACAAGGATTTTTTCAGAGAGAGATTGAGTCCATGCTCAGTACCAACTGTGTTGAGTCCAAAGAAAGATGGAGGATGGAGAATGTGTATAGACTTGAGAGCTATCAACAAGATCACTATCAGGTATCGATTCCCTTTTCCAAGAATAGATGATTTGATAGACTGTTTAAGTGGAGAAAATTTCTTTTCTAAGATAGATTTGAAAAGTGGATATCACCAGATCAGAATGAGGAAAGGTGATGAGTGGAAAACAACCTTTAAGACAAATGAATTTTTGTATCAGTGGCTTGTTATTCCATTTGGCTTAACCAATGCCCTGAGTACTTTTATGAGGTTGATGAATGAAATACTAAAGGATTCATTGGCAAGTTTGTGGTTGTGTATCTAAATGATATATTGATCTTTAGTAAGACTAAGGAGGAGAATTTGAAGCACCTGACACTAGTGATGAGGAGGCTACAACAGGAGAAGATGTTGATAAACCTAAAGAAGTCCTCTTTTATGAAGGCATAACTTATTTAATTAGGTTTTGTTATATCTTCAAATGAACTGAAGATGGATCTAGAGAAGGTGAAAGAAATCAAAGAATGGCCATCACCCAGGAGCATGTTTGAGGTAAGAAGCTTCCATGGATTAGCGATTTTCTATAGAAAGTTAATCAGAGATTTCAGTGTAATTTGTGCACCAATGATGGATACAATGAATAAAAGTCACAAGTATTTTAAATGGATAGAGGAGGCCGAGAATAGATTCAATATATTGAAGGAGAAAATAATAGAGTGAGCAATTCTGGTCTTGCCAAATTTTGAGAATAAATTTCAGGTGAGATGTGATGCAAGTGGCGTTGCAATTGGAAGATTTTTGAGCTAGGAGAATAGAAATGTTGCTTACTTCAGCAAGAAGCTGAATGAGAATAAGAGAAAATAATCCACCTATGACAAGGAGCTTTATTCCATAATCCAAGCCCTGAAGAAATGGATACATTACCTTGTCCCACAAGAATTTGTCTTGTATAGAGATAACCAATCTTTACAATTCATAACCAGATAGGAAAAATTGAATCAGAGGCATGCAAAGTGGATTGAGTTTAAGCATAATTTTACTTTTGTCATAAAACATAGTGTTGGGAATGCTAACAAATTTGTTGATGCATTGAGCATGAGATGTTTGATTCTGCAGGAATTTCAAGTAAATACCTTAGGGTTTGAACACCTTGAGGAAATGTACAGTGATGATCCAGATTTAAAGGAAGCATACGAAGCATGTGGGAATTGTATGCTGAGAGATAGAATCTAGTGGATAGAGTATATAATTCAAGAGGGATTGTTTTTCAAGGAAAATCAATTGTGCATACCAAAATGCTCAATTAGGGATAACCTTTTGAAGGAAAAACATAGTGGAGGATTGGCTGGACATTTTGGCCATGATAAGACATTTTCACAGTTGAGTAGGTCATATTATTGTCCAGGTATGAGAACATATGTGATAAAATTCATGAACAGATGTAGAATTTGCCAACATGCAAACGGTAAAAGGAAAAACACTAGATTGTAACAACCATTGTCCACACGAGAGAGGCTTTGGGATGCAATAAGCATGGATTTTGTGTTGGGACTGCCAAGAACACAAAGAGGATGCCATTCCATATTTGTGGTGGTGGATGTATTTTCAAAGATGGCACACTTTTTCCCATGCCAAAAGACCAGTGATGCAACACATGTTGTGAATTTCTTCTTTAAGGAAGTTGTGAGACTTCACGGCCTACCTAGAAGCATTGTCTCAGACAGAGACACAAACTTTGTTGGTAATTTTTGGAGAACACTGTGGAAGAAGTTAGGGACAGATTTGTCCTTTATCTTATCTTATCACCCTCAGACGGATGGACAGACTGAGGTGGTAAACAATAGTTTGGGAAAATTATTGAGGAGTTTGGTCACCGAGCACCATAATCAGTGGGATCAAATTCTACCACAAGCAGATTTTTCATACAAGAACTCACCAAACAGGATCATTGGGAATAGCCCATTCCAAATATTATATGGAATGAAACACAAGGGAGTATATGAGTTTAGAGACTTGGAACAGAGTGAGATCAGGAGCGCTGGAGTAGAATATTTTTTTGTAGAAATGCAGAAGCTCCATAGCCAGATCAGAGGGCAGTTACAGAATTCTAGCCAAGAGTACAAACGTAGAGTTGATCAACATCACAAAGAAATTCAATTTGAAATAGGAGATCAGGTTATAACACATCTCAGGAAGGAGAGGTTCCCTAGGGGGACATATAACAAGATAAAGATGAAGAAGATAGGGCCATGTAATATCTTGAGGAAGTTTGATGCAAACACCTATGAGATCGAGCTACCAAATGATGTGGGAATATTGTAGGGTTCGGCTCCACAAAGCCTTATAAAACCCAAAATAATTTAATGTTTAAGGAATGCTAGCCTAACATTTATTTTACTTCATAATTAGCATATAACCAAAATTTATTGAACTGAACATAATAGCTTACGAACAACCTTATAACCCCTCATATTCCCTAAATTGCATAAAACAAATACATAAATTAAAATACCTTGGTCTGATGCTAACCTTCTGCTTGTCTTGTTGACCTTCCTGCTGCTTCCGCTTGTCTTGTTGACCTTGCTGTTGTTGCCTTGCCCATATTGATACCACTGACCAACTCTACCCAAACCATGTTTCCTCCCTGCCAACCAGGACAACTTCCTAGCTCTAGGATACCATATGGATATCTTACCCCCCATGCCCAAAACCTCCAGCAAACCGGTGCCCCCTGTACTGATCCTTCCTCTGACTCCCCAACTCAAACTCTCTCCAGCAAATCCCCCAAATCCCAGAGAAACCTCCCCAAAAAATCCAAGTAGAATGATAATAATCCCCCTTCTTTCGTAAACCTCCTCTACTCATATCCCTCCTTCACCGCCTTTTCTCCTCATTTATTTCCTTATCTACACATTCATTATATTATCCACATAGTTAATGCCTTACCCTATTATTTAATGTTTCCTTATCCTTATTTTTAATGCTTTTTATCCCCTAGTATACGTAGTTCATTTAATTAAAGAATTAAAGTTATTAACCCTCTTAAATTTATTACCCTGTTCATTCAATGTGATAGATAATTAAATATTTAATTAATTAATTAATCAAAATTATAACAATTAATTAATTAATAAATATTTAATTAGTATTATTATGCCAATCTTTGCTAGTTAATAACATGTTAGAAAAATTAATTACCTAATAAATTTTTACTTAATAATCCATAAACATATATTCAACTAAGGTTGTTACATACACCAACCCTTCAGGAAACTCCATCCCGAAGTTAAGGTATCTTATGGTACAACGGAAAAGAAACATGGTTCAAGCATTCATAACAATTAACCGACATTATCAGTAAGTAAGTCAAGAAAACTCATACATACTAGTGTATATGTACAAGAAATGCATGTGTAGCTAGTACATACAAGTCTCATGCATGTACTAATAATCAAAACTATAAAAGATATACATCCAATCCAGTCAACAAGATTAGTCTATTATAAAAGACAAC
>JASDQU010501405.1:95703-115380 GCA_032191745.1 Picea mariana | reverse complement strand
CTATGGCATCATCTCGACAGAATTTATGTGGAGATACAATTAAAATCTTTAGGCATAAGGAATAGAACTTCCAGTGGTCCAGGGCATATTATTAATACTCAACCTCTGTCACAGAGAACCAAGTAATTTGGACCTCTGGGATTTCTTGTGCAGGCTGTGTCCCTCAGGTTGTTTACTGTAAGGACCTAGTCTCTTGGTGCACTGATAAATTTATTTCAGACAAAAGAGTTATTCCACTGCAGGACTACTCTTCTATTTCTTTGTCACCTCAGGTCTTCTGCCAGATGCTAAGATTGTCGGAGCCAACATTGACGTTTAGAGGAGAAGATTGCAAACAGTTCCTAGAAAAGCATAATAATGGGTTGGATATCTTGCCCCATTTATTGGAAAAATTGCTTCTAGTTCCTAAAGATATTACAAGCTTGCAGGTTAGTTCATTTAGAAATCCATTTCACAAAATTTTCTGGCTCTTTACAAGAATAATGGGACAGGGGTCCACAACAACTGTTTCTCGGATGGGTCTTTATATTTTGTATTTCACAGTCAATAAACAAGCCATTTTTGATTGGGGAAATTTAATTTCCCATGAAATCTGTTCCTAATTGTCAAACTTCAGAAGGGAAAATAAATTTTATATGATGTCCTATTTAGTTTTTGCGATAGAACATTCCTGTCAGTTTACACAATTGTCTCTGTCCAAGAATGTCAACTGTAAATTCCACCTAGTAACGTTCTGGTACCAGGCCTTGTGGAAGCACAAGGATTCCCACTATTTTTATGAAGTTTTTAATGGCTTCGTGTCTGTTTTCAAAGTTTTATTGTTAGGAGAAGATGCTCCCCGCATATCTAAACAGGAAACCCATTTTTTGGATAGGAAGGGGACACTTGAACATTTGGATAATTACACTGTCATGAGAATTTTTGGCTCCACAGAAAAACATTCTCTCCTTCCATGTCACATTACGAACATAATGTTTGCTACAGAAGTAGCACGACAATACAATTACTAGTTGAATTTGTCGTAAAAGAAGAAAAAAAACTAGTTCATTCCTCTGCCTTGGAAAGTAGGGGAGTTTGTGTTGAAAAATGTCAACAAAATTGATGAATTCGCAGTGCATTCTAGCATCTCCAACCTGAGATATGCTGAAAGCATAAGAGGGTTCAACCCCTATAATATTTTTCAACAACATTTACAAACACTTGGCCTCGACGATTTTTTTTTAAAAGACACCTGCCCAAAAACAAAGACAGTCGTGGCAATGTTGTTGCCTCTGATTTTGGTGATGTGGAAATAGTGCAAAGCTGCACTAAATTGTACACGCAATAGGTAAAAGGCCCCGGTGACAAGAGTGTTCAATCGACAAATAGCACTCCAAAAAGTACAACATCCCAGAGCATCGCTCCAACGGCCCACCACACCAACTAAGAAACTCAGATTTCTTCAAACGAAGGAGGAGATAACAACCCTTCTCACTCTAAAATTGATAGTTCTCACAAGATTCCAGTAGAGAAGAAGAGAAAAAAAAATGTGGGGCACGCGGAAGAATCAGAAATTCAGAGTGAGAAAATGGAACTTGACACTGATCTGAATAGCATGCTCTACTTCCTTGATCATCCCGAAGACGCCATCCATCATAGTCATCCAATGGACATATCTGTTACTGAAAATTTTGACGAAGATGAATCCTTCATGTTCTAGAGACTTTTTTTTGATAGCCAGTCCAAAAAATTGATAATTGAGAAAAAATATGTTAAAAATAAGAAAGGAAAACCCCGTTCAGAGGTTTCCCTTGCCAACATGCAGTCATCCCAAATATGTCAACTTCACACCATGAGCAGAGAAGCACTTCACGATTCCATTGGAGGCATCCAAACCAAGAATTCCAGACTGAAGCACTGGGTCAAGGAATTGGGAGAGGCTTTCATTCCTATGCCATTGCTTGTCAATCCTTTGGAAATAGCCATGCCTTCCACCCCTGCATCCAATGCAAAACAATCCTCCACCTTGATCGCATCCTGTAGAGAATATGTGGATAAAAATATCAAGAAAAGAATGGAACTGGTTAAAGAGGCATGGGAATCATCACAAACCATAACTTCCCTTGGAACTAGGGCACATAGTTTGCTCGAACAATTGTAGGCAGAGTTAAAAGATGAAGAAAATTTCTTTTTAAAAATGGTCCTTCCTTTTGGCACCATTGTTAACAACATGACATAAACAAAAAGAAGAGAACAAGATATTCCATCCAAAAACCAGATCGTTCAATTGAATGAATGTTGGAAAGAAAAATTCAAGAGCCTGCATCTCATTGTTCAGTCATGTGAACAAGACATATAGAAGAAAGATAAATTATTCACAAGGCTGTCAAGAATAGACTTAGTCAAAAAAACCAACGACTTCCAAGACCCCGAATTAATCGAAAACTCCTTACCCTTAACTAGGTAAGAGTTTGATAAACATGTTGCTATGTTTAAGGCCTTATCTCTGGAAAATTTTTACAACATCCTTCACTTTGATCAAGATCACATTGACAACTGGCTAGTCAAATATTTAGTACAAATTGAGGAAATTCATCAGGCTCTGTGTAATCTTTCTATCGACTTCCAGGAATTAGAAAATGATCTTTTCAACATAAAAATCTGAAATGAGATCAACGTCGCCCAAATGAGAAGCTAAATTTAAGAATGGCTCGAAAGGCAATTGAAGTAGGCTGTCGACGAAAGGCAACAGGCAGTTTCCAGGATTCCAGTAGCTGTCGATGACATCATTGAAACCAAAGTCATCGATGACATCAATGAAACGCTAGCCACAAGAAAATAGTCAAAGGGCTCATATGTACCCTCAGTGTAAGTCTACTGATTGCATCCTGGTTTGTTTATCAACCCAGTTATTCCACTTTCTTAAATAGAGATGTGTAGGCAAACACTTATACCTTTCAATTTATTTATTTTGTAGGTATTGCACTCTATCTTCTTTCTACAATCCTTTTTCTTATACATATTTCTCTAATGGTCTGCGGGATCCCCAATCCTAGTCTACATGACAAACACATTGAAATTCCAATTAATCTGTAACAGACTTTAATTTTTTTGTATCTTTCAAAATTTCCTGTAGTATGTAACAAACTTTTATTTTTTTACATACTTTAAATAAATAAAAAATCTTATCTCCTTTTAAATTTATGTCTTCATACATTTTTATCTTTCACCAGTCTGTATGACAAATGCATTTAAATGTTTGTATGTAACAAAATTTTATTTTTATATATATTTCAAAATAAATGGTGCTCTACATGACAAGAGTCATTTACTTATTCCCCATGTTGACAAATGCATTTAAATTTGTATATGTAACAGACTTTTATTTTTTATATATATTTCAAAATAAATGGTTCTATACATGCCAAGCGTCATTTACTTATGTCCCATGTTTCATGATATACATGTTGCACACAATATTTCCATCATATACATTTCAAAATTTCCAGTAGTATGTAACCAAATTTTATTTTCTTACATATTTCAAATAAAATTGTTTTCTTATATCCTTTTAAATTTATGGCTTCATACATTTTTATCTTTCACCAATCCATATGGCAAATGCATTTAAATTTCCAATTTTTATCTTCCACTATCAACAAATTTGTAGTTTGTTATATACTTTCAAAAAATAAATGGTGCTCTACATGCCAATCGTCATTTACATTTTCCCCGTGTTCCATGATATACATGTTGCACACAACATTTCCCTAATATACATTTTGCACCGAACACTGCCGTCATTTACAATTCGACCCCATTTTCCACAATTTGCTTTTTAACCTCGTTGGCAGGGACTACGCTGCCACGCAACCTTGTTTATCTTGGAATTTACATTTTTTTCTTTATTGATTCATCATATGCACAATTAACCTACATTATTACCCTGGAATGTTTTATGGATTCTGTAAGAAAATCTTTTGTAAATTGAAGTACTTAACAAAACCTTTTGATAATGTGTAGTATTTAATGTTACTTATTGGTAATTTGAGTATTTATTTATTAATAATCTTTAAATGATATATTTTATTTCTTGTTATTTATTTTATTTTATGGTAATTATTTATTCTTCAGTGAACATGCTTTCCATGGACTGTGTAGGTAGTGAAACTTTAGCTTCATATTACTTGATGATATTTGAGATTACAAATTTTGTGCTATTTTCTTAACTCATTTCTAATTTCTTGTAATGATCCAATTGCTTAAATTATCATAATAGAACATGAGTACACATCATGTAGAGAATGTGAGCAAGGAGCACAAC
Source organism: Picea mariana (assembly GCA_032191745.1). NCBI lineage: Eukaryota > Viridiplantae > Streptophyta > Pinopsida > Pinales > Pinaceae > Picea > Picea mariana. The sequence continues at coordinate 111,077 of JASDQU010501405.1, read as the reverse complement.
TTCAAGATAAATAAGTTGCACAATAGCTCCTTAAAAAATAGGAGAACCTCCTCCAAATAACCAATTACATTTATACATCATAATTTACATGTCTACAATAATGAATACTTGATCTCTATATATACTTATTCACACCTACACATGAGGCCCCTTTACTATCGGCCCTATTAAATATATATTTAAACATTACATGTACATTTTAGCCCCATATATGCCCCCCTTTGGGTCATAACATAGTACCCTCCTTCAAAAAGCTTTTTCCTCAAAGCTTTGCAATTAAACGTTTCACATGTGATGAAACCAAGTAATATGATTTTCTTATGTTCCTTATTTCTTCTTTCCACTGATGATGATCCATCCATCCAAAATCAATTATTTTCGGTCATAATCCTTGGTGGCTAGTTGTTGCATAATTTTCTTTCACTTGATTCCATGTATTGTTGTTGAAGCTTCTTCAATTAGTAGTAGATGTTGGCCTATGATAATATCTTGTTGAATAATGGTTTTGTTATGCCATATTCCATAAATATTGATGATTATTCCATATTATTTCTTGATAATGTTGATATTGATCTTATTTTATTCCTTGAAATATTTATTGATAATGAGGGTGTCAATATGGTTTCACATTTGACAACTTTTCTTCATTCTACACACCCATTTCATCTATCTTATTTTCAGAGACAATGTAATCAGCTATCCTCTTTGATTTCTCTTTTATTACTCTAGCCTTGGAGATAATACCATCATATTTGGCATGTACCTCCTCTAGATGAAGTTCAACTTCTTCAAGTATGTTATGGTGACCTTCTTGAATCTTCTCTTCTTTCTCCTTTTGAAGCTGCAATTTGATCCCATCTATCAAATTTTGACGTCCTTCGTCAATTATTGATTGTATTTCTAATTTTATCTCATCGGTATTTAGGGACTCCTCAACCTTATTTCAAATTTCCCTTTCAAGTCTTTCAGTAGATTCTTCATCCAAGATCCTCGTTTCTTCTTGATTTTGATAATCCTTCTTTTCTTCTTTCAATCTTTTAACCTCGTCCAATAGTTTTTTTTATTATGGTTTCATAATATACATATCTCTTCATCTTTATTTTTCAAATCCTCCCTTGATTCATCCTTTTCCAACTTTCCTTTGCTAATCTTTTCCTAAGTTTATTTGGATATATTGAGGGTCCCTTAATATGAGATATTCTCCCCTCATTAAGGATATTCTCCCCTATACAAGGGTGCCACATACCCTCCATTTAATCCTCAATTACCTTTCAATTAGACTAGTTGAGTGACATGTTACATGTCAACCTTGGATTTATCACCAAGTGTTGCATGCTAACCTCGAGATCATCACCATGGATGCGCACTTTCATTGGCATCATCACCAATAAAGTGCATTCCACATGTGTAGGTGATATCCTCCTCATTTTTGGGCCCTCCAATTTTTAGGGACACCCAATTTTGTGGAGATGTTAAAGTTTTGCGAAGAGCACAACAACTCAGTGAAATAATTGACGTGGTAGAAGAAAGTTATATGAGAGAAGAGATAACTACAAGAGTGCCAAGAATGAAAACAGATCATGCGCCAGCTGGATGAGTAGTAGAAAGGAAAAATCTCTTCGAGCACATGAAAGGAAGCATAATCAAGAAAATGAACCAAAATCAAGAACATCATAATCAAGATTTCAAGAAGCACCCAAGAAAAATATATAAACATGGATTTATGTAACGAGAAAATAATTAATTGGTGTTAATATTGATGTTTCTTTGGGATATTATTATCACTACTATTATTGAGTTATTCTCTAGAGTTATTGTAAAGGGATTGGAATGTCATGTTGCTTGCGCAGAAGCTTAGAATTTGTAATGGGTATTTGGGGAATACATTCCACTATCTAAGTGAATGTATGAGAGTTACACTCTATGTATGATTGGTTTTGAGATGTTGTTAATATAAGAGATTATCTGGGTTCTAATTTTTTTTTCTATTGTGTGTGAATCCATAGTTTCTATGTTGCACAATTCCTTTTGTCCTATGTATTTATCATAGAATTATTTTTTAAGAATATCTTCTTGCATATAGATGTATGAATATGAATATGATGATGATAAACCTGATGATGCATTCTCTTTAACTCACTTCACCACACACACATCTCGGCTATGCTTCGGGTGAGACGACCTTCCCTTGTGGAGGGTTGAATATGCCAGTGCTCCTAGTCTACTACGGTATCTTTGTTGGAAACCTATGAGAACCTCGGTCTCCAATTTTTCACCAACAAATGGTTATGTTGACAGGACATGAGATTCAAAGTTATTTTTTAGAGGATGCTTCAAGGGATCTTCAAATATGATGTTAAGATTAGTGGAAAATATGATGCAATGAGTTTATACATCAACAAGTTGAGTTAAGACACAAAATTTTTAGGGTTGTGAAGAGTGTTGTCTTTTATTAAGAAGCCGCAAGTAACCAGTATGAGATATTTTGGATTCGATTCCCTGAAGAGGTATTTTAGTGGTTGGAGTGGATGAAAGAAGCATCAGCATATAAAGATTGATTCAAGAGAAGATATAATTAGACTATTGAGCGTTTATCATCTCTTCATCGATTACATCATCATATCTCTCGTGTTGTGTATTTCTGGGTACATACTACTTTAAAAGGTTATATTATCGAACTTGTTGCAAAGAACCATCAATATTTTTCCAAGGTTGAAGCAATATTTAGAGAAGGTGCTCAATGAATATTGTTGTGGGAAATCCCATTTTGGATCAATATTTTATTAGTCTAATAAGGAATGTTTCCTATTATTTTCGCTAACATGGCAGGGTAAACCCTTGTGCTCAAGGGAGGCGGTGATTTAGGAAAGGGTTCATGAGTTAGTCCAAGGGATATTTTCTGGGAGATATGGAGGGATGCCAAAAGAAAAGTGCGAGAGATGAATGAGCTCAAAAGAGGGTTGTTATTCTTGAAAAGAGGTTGCGGAAACATATGAGAAAGGTGATGAATAAGTTCGATTAGTCAAGGAAGGAGATTGGATTTGAGAGTAGTCATTGGAAAAAGTTAGAAGAGTTGTGAGCTTTGAAGAGACATGGAAGTTTTTCCAGCTAATGGTTGAGAGAGAGATTTGGTGAACGAGGTGAAGGTTCTGAAAGAGATAGACGTGAGGAAGAAATTTTAGAAGAGACAAATGAAATAACAAGAATGCACACATCACCGAAGAAGAATACTCAGTTGGAACCTCTGAAGGAGTTGCGAGAAGATCAGAACCTGTAATTCCAGAAGATGTTGTATTACATCCATATGTTTTCATAACACTACAAATGAACATGACCCCCCAGATCAAATAAATTCACTTCAGAGGAAAAGGAACCAACCCTGAATCACTCATTCCCCCAATGCCATCCACTAATCTCGTAATTTCTCCAACGAGTATTTATGTAATTTTTGTTAATTCTAATCCATCTAGCCCAGCTAGTTCAAGTAGTAGTAGTAGCACCAGCGTGGCGAGTGTTTTAGTTATATTACAACCAGGACCTTCAGGGTTCATATTAATAGGATATCTAACTCCATCGATGGCACATCAACACACATGATCTCTTACATGATACCCAATTTGTTGTGGTAAAGGGGATGAGGACATTGAGCAACACCATTTTCTTTGTGAATCCATCTGGAGGTCTCGTAGAACTCTAGAAACAAACAAATTGGTCGAGTTCTAGACCAAGGACACCAATCCTCTCAGGAACCAACCTATCGCAAATGAGGAAACCAATCCTCTCAAGAACCAACCTATCGTAAATGAGGACACCAATCCTCTCAGGCACCAACCTGTTGCAAATGAGAACATCAATCCTCTTAAGAACCAACCTTTAATAGATAATGAGGACACCAATCCTCTGTGGGCTTCAACTCACCCTAGCACCAGCCTTCCACCCTTAATTTAGTTTAAAAATGTTCTTACAAAATGGGACCTTCCTCTACAAAAAATAATAATAATATGATGATTTCGTTGAACAGTTACAAGTCATTCTTCTTCTCTTTTCATCCACAACAAAATCGAATAGAGTGCATCGTTATTTATAGTGTTTTTTTTATGAGTTACACTTCATGTATGTGGACACATAACAATTACATTATGGACAAGTTTTGACCAAATTAAACTTATTTTAGTTTCACTTATGTATAAATAAAGTATGTGGATGCATTACAGTTACATTGTGGACATATTAAAGTCCAGTAAGTTATATGTAGACAAAATTTTGTTTTGAACATTTTTACTAGCTCAAATGGACCAACTCTTTCTTGTTTTACCAAATCATTCCTTGCACAGTAATTTACATTATGGTTTACAAAGCATCTACTGTGCATATAAAATTGTCCCGTCATAGTCCAATCTGTCACTCATTTCTTTGCTCAAGGCACCCTGTGATCTTTGCACATCCATCATTTTGTTGCAATACAAACATTTTCTAATTCATTTTGCAATCACAGATAAGGGAATTTGTTGTAGTATACTTTTACTTTTGAACTTCATCGTAGGTTATCCTCCTATTATACACGCACTCCTGGAAGACTCAATTACTTCCGTGATTTATTTTGCGTCATTTCTCCCTTCATCCTTCAATCTTTTTTCATACTTTTGTTTTCATTCTTTCACAATTTCTTTTAGGAGTTTCAATTCATGTGGATTTGTGATAGTACAGTATAAAGAATCCTTTCACGCACTTTCTCTTCTTATGTGCTAATTTTGTGCTATACTATCTGTGTTCCATGTTGGCATCAATGACAACATATGGTATCCAAACTATATGCTCAACAATAGGAAATCCTCTATATGTAGAGATGAGGGTGGTCCTTCAATCCCGTATACTAGAGCATTGAAAATATTTACAAGAACGATCAAATCGAACTATCCCTAGCTTGATACAACCATAAGAAAATCCTAGAAATTATAACAACAAAAAAAATCACATCTCGATCTCACATGCTATTCGTGGAGCCTTCCATATGGAGCATATAACCAAATATTTGAATTGTAATTCATTGAATAACTTGAAAATGGGCCACAACATAGATCTATAAAAAACCATTTTAGAAAAACCATCACAACTTTCTAACCATGCCTGATTTAAAAACTCTTCCCAAGTTGTACTCAATTTAGGCCATCTCACTCAAAACCCATGTTCGAGATTTGTTGAATTCATCTTAATTTTCCTGAAAATCACATAGGAAGTTAATTGCTACTAATTTAGCACGTTTTTTACTAAAAAACCTTGACCATGACTAGAGACTTCCATGTGCAACATGGGTGTGAACCAAGGGACACAAACCATGCTGACATCTAGATCTTCAAAACCATTTTGGCCATTTTCCATTTGGGTGTGCGCACATATGCTAGCCATGGAGGTCAAGTGTAGGAACTGAAAACTACGTACATGAACTAAACATAAAAATTCTTCATTAGTAAATTTACCTTAAAAAATCATTATGATCTACTAAGAACTTAGAAAATGCAATAAAACAAGCAACAATTACCTCTAAGTGCTTGTTGAAAGGTTTTGGGCTTAAAAGCATGGAATTCTATGGTAATATGGCCAGGTTTAGGTTGGTAGTGGAAAAAGTGATATTTAATTATGAAATAATGGGAGGACAACATGATGCATGGTAAGTCATAAAAACAACCCACATAAAGAAGATACTCCCACTACTAGTACCTCGCCTCACACTAAGGAAAACACTAATTCTCACCCTGAGATCCCATACACAATCTCTCAATAAGAGGTCAACATGATTAGGAGAATCACCAGAGCATAGTCTATGAATATAGGAGCACTACCCTTAACCGCATTATGTCCCTGAAGGAGGAGAATGGTTAAACCTAGTGTGTCCACACCAAAACACACTTCCATACACATAGTTGAATATTTAGTGTATTTCACCCTAATCAAAATAAAACAACCTCTTGGATTAATCAATGGCACACTTTTATATCACCCCACCTACAAGAAACTATTATGAACCAAAAGATTCAAAGTTAGAGGAAGAAAAATATGATTCAAAAGCCTCTGATTATGGATCAAACTACATGGGTGACAACAATGGAAACAACCAAAAAGGAAATAACCATGTTGGAAATAACCAACCTTGGTTGGCTAGAGATGCATTGGATTTACCTAACCAATTACATAACTTACCTAGGAATCCATAGAAACTACTTCCTAAGTTTGATCCTGAAACTTCTAGGTTGCTAGAAGATCATATTAAGAAATTTAAATTGTCAATTTGATTGATGAATGTGTAGAATGAATATTTAGTGTGCATATTATTTCCATATACATTTGAGAAATAAACTTCAACTTGGTATTCTAACCTCCCAGTTGTTATAGGAAAATCCCCCGCAGACAGGTGGATCTTCCCTCATATTCTAGACCTCTAATACCAAGACAGAAATATGCAAATGGACACTAACATCCCTTTGATATTTGTTCAACTAATTGAAAAGAGAGAAGGAGGAAAGGTGATCATACCTATTTCTGGTGTTTGTCCTCGTTGCTCCAATTTGAGCTTGATCTCCAAACTCGTTCGCATAGCTTGATACCTACAAACAATGAACAACAAATATACACAAGGAAACTCCTACTCTAGCATACTAGGTTAAACAAATTCATCTACAGTAGACAAGAATATGTAAAGATACATAAACTAGAAGGAAATAGGCCAAGCATATATTAATGAGAACATTAAAAAGACACTTTTACAGACTCAATAAAATGTTGTCAACTATTTTCGGAAAGAAATCGATCTCATCAGCTAGACATTGACTTACATAACATAGGTGAAGGGGACTAATTTCCTTTGAAGACTCATGTTTAACCCCCTCGTTTCTTTAGACTCCACTTTTTGACTCAGATCATAATTGAGGTTGATGAATTTGACTTACTTGACAACATTATTTTTACTTTTGCAACTAACTCAACTATAAACTTGAATCGACTAACTATCCTTCATCTAATACATTATAGCATAAGTCTCCCTATATTTTACATTGTAACCACCATGAATTCTAGACATTCTACATCGAAGATGAGATTGTTCAATCTTTCCATGAACTGGACCTTTAGTGTGAGAAACATGCAGTGAAAATAAAACTTTCCAAACCTTTTGAACTTCTTTGAACCAATTCAATCCTTTTCACCTTCATTAAAAAAGAGAAGATCTTTGAGTTGGTTTTTCATGGTCGACTCTCGACTTGTTCAATCACTAGTCGATTTCTCACACGCTAGTTGAATGCCAACTCCTAGTCAAATGGTTTGACAACCAGTCGGATTCACACTTTTTTTGTTGATTAGTTGTACCGACGTACTTCAATAGGTTGACCCACTTCATTTCTTGTATATTTTTTATTATGATCTCTTTTCTACAAACCTTAGAAATCTCCCAATCTGAATTCTTACCATCGAATGGAACAACACCCATGTCATTATGACCAAAAATGAGGGTGAAGGGACTCTACAAGAAAAATGACATTTTTTCTATTGAAATAATATTTGATCCACATCGGGGGTTTTATTGAGCGCCACCGCCAATTCGTTCTGAAGGGTTTAAAATTCATTAATGTTGTTGACGGTGTAATGGCCCTTGGATTTATCATAGGGTCATGATCTAAGCATGGGATTTGATAAATGAGAGGATTTCACTGAATGAGGAACCTATGAATCTCAATGGTGAAAAATCACGCTTTTTACCCAATATACCCAAATGGCTCGGGCCTCAATGGTATTGCATTCGACACAACAACTAGTCAACCAGTCATAGATTCGACTAGCGCATAGGTTCCTCTTGTCTAACTCAAGAATTAGTCGAAAATCGGGAACTTCCTTCAGTAGCATGAGGGGAAAAACATCATACATTTCATAAGAAATCCTTTTTTTGGATAATGCTTGCAATCTATAAGAGAAAACTTTGAGAGTATTCATTGTCTCATTAACTTTTTCCTTCAATGATCATCATTCTTCTAGAACATCTATTGTCAACATCGACTATGTGTCCCACCAACAATTTGTATCTTATTTGTCGATGTCTATGGATATCACTTAGTCTTAGATACATAATATGTATGGTTCTCGAATTCCTCAAATTTGGATGATTTCTATCGATTGTTTCAATTGCAGTGTTAGGCTCAATCTTGCATGCTTCGTTCAAAATTTTATCATCCAATAACTTTCAAGATTCTCTCTACTAGATGGATGGGGCAGGTGTGTCTCAATAATTTGTAAAGGTCAAAATCACATTATGCAATGCAAAATATAGTGGTATCAATAAAAAAAATTGTATCAATGAGCATATATCCTTATTTTGCAATAGTATCCCTTTTCTTTGTTTATATTTTCCAACTCTATAAAAACATTTAGTTTCACTGGGATCTTGATATTTTTCACAATCTAATATTTGCGTAACTCATATTTCATATTATTGTTTTCTAGTTTTTATGTGTGCATGATTTCATTTTGTTGTTGGATAGTTGGTTTTCATTGATGTGAACATATGTGGTTTTCATTGATGTCAATATATGTGATGGGTGTATTTGGAGAACTCTCCAAAATGGTCCCTTTATGGCATAGCTCTAAGCATGGGCCTCACGCGAAGATGCTATCAAGAAGTCTAAAAGAAACTCATAAGTGTGGTCATGAAGCCTAAATTTGTTTGATCCAGGTGGATATCAGTGGCCGCTCATCTCTTCCAACTGGCTCAAAACTGTTTTTTGACAATTTTGGCAATTTACTATTTTTAGCAGTTTTAACTTCCGGGGCCATTTTAAGGGCCTAAATGAAGGTTTTTTGGGATCGAGATTCTCATTGATAATTGAAGGAATTATTGAGCCCCCAAAATGAATCTCCTCGTTGATACCCTTCCAACGGGCTATCATACGCCTAAAATAGAGATCGTATGCAAAAGTTACGACCCCGGGAAGTTGATGTACTAACTTACCCAAACGGGTACCACATGACTTTTGGCACTTCATATCCTAGGGTTAGGTTTTTGGATGTATAGGTTTTTTGGCATTCCTTTTTATTGTAAAATTTCCTTGAGAGCCTCATTTTAATAATCTTCTTGCAACTGTCACATCTCTTCTCAGAGATAAGCTGCCACCATTCCATCAAGCTTGTTTTCGCTGCATTTTACAGTTTCATCTTATTTCCTTATTGAATAGAAAAACAGTTTTACTGTATCTCTGTTATTTTTTGTTAATCACCTATTAATAATCTATAGTCATTTCATTTTTCTCATAAAATCCAGATCAGTGGTATCAAAGCGGTCTTCCCCTTATTGTCTTAATGCATTTCCCCAAAGAGGTTGGAGTACAAAGAGTTGGGTCTCGAGCTTGTTCCTCGTGAGGACAAAATCTCTCGCACACCCAAGTGACCTCTCATGGCAGGAGAAAATAAATATGATTGGACAGGAGATCCTTTCAAACTATTGATTGAGCAATCTCTCTCGCAACAAAGGAACGAGATGATGGATAGTTTAGCGCAAATCCTTCAATGACTACCAACATGCGACACATCTTCTTTGAGCGGAGGCGCAACCCCCTTCAAGGTACAAATAAAATTCGATATTCCTATATTTGAAGGTCAGAAGGACACAGATGTTGTAGAAAAGTGGTTGAATCTACTAGAAGGGTATTTTTCTATCCATAACTTTTTGAATAGAGAAAATATTACTTTTGTGCTCCTCAAAGTCGTTCCCCATGTCAAAGATTGGTGGGAAAATTTCTGTGAGAAAAAGGAAACAGAGAAACCCTCACTATTTACAGTCACGACCACCTGAGATTCCTTCAGGGATTATGTTAAGGAAAAATACCATGTCGAAATTTATGACAACTTATATACCAAATGGACCACATTGCGGCAAGAAAGAGACCAAGCAGTGCCAGATTTCATGAATATATTTCATACCTTGCACACCAAGCTAGGTATTAAAGATTCAGAGTGACATCTAGTGCTCAAGTATCGCGGTGCTTTGCATAGATACATCCAGACTGAAATGGAATTTTTGGACATCTCATCCTTGGGCGCGGCCTACCGATATGCCGTCAAAATCGATCAGAAGCTCAAACAAAAGATGCGGAAATTTGGGCATGGGAACCCCGCACAAAAAAAACTAGGAAAGGGTGGCCCCAACCCAAAAAATAAAGGACAAAGAAAATATGGATAGTATCAATACAATCAATCCAAGCCGCAAGCAAAGAAGGATACCAGAAAGACAAAGAAATATATGAGGAAGTGGTGTGACTTCCATAAGATCCCTTGGCATAACACTGCTGACTACTGCTCAAAGCAGTCGCTAGTGGCTGAAGTGAAAGCCTCTGAATCAGATGCAGGTTCAGACTCTAAGCCAAAACCAGAAAGGGGAAGACGGATCATTTATGTGGAACCTAGTGCCACTGTTGCCACCACCAAGCTCCAGCCTGGTGAGCCAAACGAGCCAGAAGAAGGAGAATGCCTCTTCCATTCACAGATATGGGTAAAAGAAACCCCACTGCACTTCAACATGGATAGCGGTAGCTAGAAGAACTTCATCTCAATAGAGATCGTCAAGAGACTGGACCTACTGACAACACCACACCCACAACCCTACACCATTGGATGGCTCCGCCAAGGAAGCGATCTCCGCATCAACCAACAGTGTCAACTATCATACGGCATCAAGCCCTTCAAACACGAGGTATTGTGTTGTGTTGCTTCTCTCGAAGTTTGTGATGTTTTTTGGGCCAACCTTATTTATGTAAACGTCATGTTGTATATGAGTCTAGGAATCGTAGTGTTATTATTACTTTGAACAAGAAATTGTACAGGATACCTGAAGCAGTCCCACCTAGTGCTATTTCCTTGGTCTCTACTAAGAAATACAGGAAGGTCATATCTCAGATGGAGAAGTTTGTCTTCTTCATGATTCAATCTCAAAATAAGAGAAAGATCATAGCCACATCTAGGGTCTCTGTGGCTGACCTCTCCACATCGCAAAAGTAAGTAGATAAGGTTGTGGAAGAGTACTCAGATATCTTCTCCTCACCTACCAGGGTACCTCTGCACTACCAAGTGAAGCACCCCATCGATCTAACCCCCGATGCACCACTACCTAATGGGCCAGCCTATCATCGCTCTTTGTTAGAGAATGAGGAGATCAAGTGACAGATCCAAGAACTGCTCCACATGGGGCACATCCATCCCATCTCATCACCTTGCAGGAGCCCAATCATGCTGGTACAAAAGAAAGATAGAACTTGGTGACTCTGCATTGATTATTGGGCTCTGAATAAAATCACAGTAAAAAACTAGTACCCAATTCCCCGAATCGATGACCTCCTTGATCAACTCACAGGGGCCAAATAATTTAGTAAGATTGATCTGAATTCTAGCTACCACCAGGTCCCGATAAAACAGACAGATGTATGGAAAACCGCCTTCAAGTCAAAGGAAGGTCTTTTTGAATGGTTGGTCATGCTCTTTGGTTTGACAAATGCTCCAGCCACTTTCATGAGGATGATAGATGATATCTTGCGACCATTCACCAATACTTTTGTAGTGATGTATCTAGATAATATTCTCATTTACAGCAAGACTTGGGCCAAACATTTGCAGCATATTCAGCAGGTTCTGCACACCCTACGGCAGCACAACCTATATGCCAATTTGGAAAAATGCTCCTTCGACATGGGCAAGGTCCATTACCTTGGATACCTAATTGATCAGCATGGCATACATGTGGATCCAACGAAAATCAAAGTCATTTGTGACTGGCCATCCCCAACCACACTCATTGAGCTTTAGAGCTTCATGGGCCTTGCCAATTTCTACTGCAGGTTCATGTTGGGATTCTCCCATATTGCATGGGCCCTTAGCCAAATAACTAGGGGTGGTGGTAAGGAAAAATTTATGTGGGATCGGTCCAGACAACAAGCGTTCGACGATTTGAAGCAGCACTTGTGCTCAACCCCAATACTTTCACTACCATACCTGCAACAACCCTTTGAGATCGAAATAGATGCTTCAGACTATGTGGTGGGCATCGTTCTCACTCAACACGGCCACCCCATGGCCTATCATAGTGAGACACTATCATATGTTGTCTATAAGTAACCTACTTACGACAAAGAAATACACTCCATTGTGCAAGCCTGCCACCAGTGAAGACATTACATTCTTGGGAAGGAGACAATCATCCACACTGACCATAAGCCACTGCAGTTCATGTAGACACAAGGGAAATTGCAGAATGATCACCATCAAAAGTGGTCCACATACTTGCAGCAATTCCACCTCAACATCAAGTATAAAACAGGAAGAACCAATCACACCGTTGATTTCCTCAGCAGACCACCATTCGCAGCACTCACCACAGTGCTAGACTCCTACAACCATGAGACCTATGGATGGCCCCAACTCTATGAGACAGACCTGCACTTCGCCACTGCCTACCAAATGTTGGGTGCAAACACAGTTGTCGATAATTTCCATCTTCAAGATGGGTTGTTGTGTCATCTGCGCTATATCTATGTTCCATCAAGTGAGCGAGTGAAGATGATATGGGAAGCCCACTACAGTTGGGTGGCAGGACACTTCGGTGTCGAAAAGATAGTGGCGATGCTATAGAAACATTTCTACTGGCCGAAACTTCGACAGGAGGTCAACAAGTATATCAAGTCTTGCACTGCCTGTGCTATTACCAAACCGACAACTAAGAAACAGGGCATGCACACCCCTCTTCCTACTCCTGAAAAGCCATGGGAATCCATCTCAATGGACTACATGTCAGGCCTCCCATCCACCAAGTGGGGAAATGACTGTGTTTTTGTGGTTGTTGATCACTTTTCTAAGATGGTGATTTTGGTTTCCTGCAAGAAGAACATCACAGCAGAGGCCACTGCCAAGCTCTTCTTTGAACGAGTCTAGGTACATTTTGGAATCCCACAAACCATTGTCTCAGATTGGGACAGTCAATCTCTTAGCACATTCTGATCGAGCCTCTAGTCACCGCTAGACACCAAGCTCACCAAATCCATGGCCTTCCACCCCCAGACAGATAGCCAAACGGAGGTTGTAAATTAAATGATTGTGCATATCCTTCACATGTATAATGAAAAGCACCCTCACACATGGGATGAGAGCCTTACCTATGTCCAACATAGCTACAACTGAGCCCTTCATAGCTCAACTGACCACATCCCTTTTAAGGTGGGGTTGGGATTCCAACCATTGGGTCCCATAGATGTTGCACTTCCCCTTGTAGTCACCTCGACTGACTCATCTCCTGCTCCAACTGAAGCTGACAAATCCACTCGGTTCATTGAGAGGATCTAGCACATCCACCAATAGGTTCAATATATCCTACAAAATTCCAATGACAAGTACAAGCAACGCCATGATCAACATTGAGTGCCACATAAGTTTTAGATGGGTGACAAAGTTTGGTTGCACTTGTAGAAAGAATGCCTTACAAGACCCCATCGGAAGCTTCACCCACTCCGTTATGGGTCGTACACCATCACCAATTCCATGCGGGATAATACTTTTGAGCTCAACATTCCTCCTTTCCTTGGCCTGCACCCAGTGTTCAATGTGGATCTCCTTCACCCTTATTTCCCACCATTATTGGACACCTCAAATGTAGAAGAGCAGTTGACACCAACAAAGTTTAACCCCAAATGCATACAACAAGCATCCAGTGATTAGATTGTGGACACACAGATCAAGGGCACTCAATAACAAAGGATCTAGCTTTATCAAGTCATCAAAGCAGTGCAGCTCCTGCACCAAGGCAAGTGGCTCACTCGGGGCCAAATTCAACAAAAATTTCCTCATTTGATGGGGGATTTCAACATAATGGAGACCATTGATTCCTAAGGAGGGAGGATTGATATAGGTGGATATCGGTGGCCACTCACCTCTTCCAACTGGCTCAAAATAGTTTTCTGACAATTTTGGCAATTTGCTATTTTTAGCAGTTTTAACTTCTGGGGCCATTTTGAGGGCCTAAATGAAGGTTTTTCGAGAATGAGCTTCTCAACGATAGTTGAAGGAATGATTGAGCCCCAAAATAAATCTCCTCAATGATAAATTTCCAACAGGCTATCACACATCTAAAATGGAGATCGTATGCAAAAGTTACAACCCCGGGAAGTTGATGTACTAACTTACCCAAATGGGGCCCACATGACTATTGGTGCTTCATCTCCTAGGGTTAGGTTTTTGGATGTCTAGGGTTTTTGGAATTCCTGTTTATTGTAAAAATGCCTTGAGAGCCTCATTGCAATCATATTCTTGCGAATGAGTGCAGTTGTCACATCTCTTCTTAGAGATAAACCGCCACCATTCCAGCAATCTTCTTTCTGTTGCATTTTATAGTTTCATCTTATTTCCTTATTGAATAGAAAACCAGTTTTACTGTATCTCTGTTATTTTGTGTTAAGCACCTATTAATAATATATAGTCATTTCGTTCTGCTCATAAAATCTGGATCATTGTTTGAATAATAAGGACATGAATCACAATGTAAATGTAGGTAACACACACATATATAGATAGCCCTTGTCATATTGTTTTCAATGGTAGGTGGCACATCATGTAGTTCCTCACAGTTGAGGATTTATGAGGTCATGAAGTTGGAAGCTTGAAAGAATGGGTAAGAATCCCCTAAATGGTTATAACAAGATGATATAAGTAATTAATTAAAGGGTAAAGAGGTTATAACAAGAAACTATAGGTCGAACCTTAAGTTAAAGAAAGAAGACACTTGGAAAAGTATAAATACACAACAAGAAGCCTCTCATTCTTATACACACAATGTTATTGAATATCTTTCATGTGAACACACTTGATCTATTTGGTGAATTTGAGGTAGATATTTTGAGGCTGTGAAGGAGTAAGGATTGAAAAAGTCTCTGGATTAAAAACGAGACTGAGGGTTTCTAGGAAACCCTATTTTGGATGACCCATGCGGGTCAAGCTACTAGTGTACTGTGAGGAACCCTTATGTGTTGTACGACACTTGTCCCATGAGGCCCTGCATGATGCATGGGTTAGTCCCGCAAGGCTAAATCAAATTTGAAGGAGGATGCTAGTAACGGGTTGTTCAGATTGAGGTAGAGCTACACGTTTGAAATCTCATGCATCAGGTCAACTATAGGTCTAAAGGTATATAATTGTATGTGTTTTAAGGATTGCATCTTGGAAGTTTGGCACATTCTTGAGGAATCTCTTTGTGAGATTTTGTATATTACTTGAGACACATCTTGTATACTTGGAATATGGTTTGTTGTATTTTATATTCTTGAGGAACATCATGAGTGATATGGCACATGTTTTATGGT
>JASDQU010501405.1:72990-90486 GCA_032191745.1 Picea mariana | reverse complement strand
ATATATATATATATATATATATATTACAAAAAGAAAAAAGTAAATAAAAAAACAATAATGTCCTTTTTTGAAAACCATATCTATGGTGTATTTGGATAAGGAATTTTCTTGAAAACCATGTAACTAGCCGACAAATGTTCATTGGTTTTTTCTTAATAAAAGGGAGACTGTTAATTGTACCAATAGGAAATGATTTGGGTATATGAAAAACCTTCTCGTTACAGATCTTGGGATAGCCCTCCTTCTTGTCTTGTCACCACAGTTGGAAACCATCTCTGCAACAGTTAAATTTCCTTATGTCAAAATCTTCATCAGAGGTTCAAAGTTTGTAATAAAGTCCCACATGTAACATTGTTGTAATTTTGTACTACGGTCCTTCAAAATCATTTTTTATGTGCTTGTGTCAGTTGATGGGGGGTTCCTTAGGGCCCTCCTTCTAACAAAACTTACCCCATTGACTTAAATACATTATCTGGGGTCAAGGTTAGAGACTTCATAGTGCCCTGGAATCTACATACATTAATGGTATATTTTCTTGTTGTTAATCATGGGGATCGATCAATGCCTATTGATTGATGAATCTTATATGTGACTCGACATCAACACATCTATTCATACCTTTCAAGATTCACTAAGGTACTTTAGCATTCATTTTCATTAAAGGTGAGATTCTTCATGTTGGTTAATGGCATACCTTAATGGATGATAATCCAACGATTTATCTTCATGTTCGACATCAACACATGTATTCACATGATGCGAATTGTACCTCAAGTTGGAATAATAGTTGAATACTATTTGATTTAATCAGCAATAGATTGCAAAAGTTATTTTCTTTGTTTCCATTTCAACATATTCAGTTCAGATTCAATTTTCCTATTATTAGCTTTCATGTTTTCAATTCTTTTTTATTATCAACAACTCTCAGAATGGATGTATTTCATCTACACTGCACAAACTTTCAATAACATCTTCAATAATTATGAATTCAACAGTTATAGGTAGTTTGGAAGCCATTGAGAAATCATGTAACCACTATCTTTTGCAATTATAAGATCCGTGTATCAATTATAGGATGACCCATGACTTATTCAAATGAAGTTGTTCATCACCCATAGATGAACAATTCCATAAATAAGGGTTTGGAGTTTCCCAAGCAACTCTGAATTCTTCCTTGCTTTAGATTTACATCAGGTTCACAAGTATATAACAACAACAACATTCATTTCATCTCTTTTTTTTATGTAAATTATCAAACTCAAACACCAAAAATATTGTCACATGTACATCAACATTAGATAGTTCAAGTAGTTCAACAAAAAACATTCAATGGTCCTACAAGCTCAACATAATACACATCAGTTCTAATTGTCTTTCTTTCTTTATTTATTTTTAGCATGTATCATGAGGTAAATTTAAGGTAAACTTGAGGTAATAAGTCAATCTTTGATTTTTTTGATTTATTAAAGACATAGGAAATCTACACTATGTTACCTATGAGATCATCTTACCCAATGATCCAACGACCTATTCATATCCATCTTTAATAATCCTATTTTTACCATACCCCATATAATCCTCATACTCCACGTGATGATGTTATAACTGACTATACCCTATTCTTATAACAATTACCTTATCCATTTTCCCAATCTACATGGATTTTTTACCATTATGCACAATGATTAACCCACGATCGTCGCTTTATATTCATGCACGATCACTACTTTGAATGACCAGTTCTTGTATGCATCACCCATTTCATCAATCCACACTTGTTTAGAATCACTATAAGGATTGAAAACAAGTCTATGTTTGTTTATTCTTTTTCCCAAACCCCCAAAGCCTTAGTTCCCATTGGCAATGTGAATTGGTTAAACAAAGTACTTTGCATACTCTTTCACATTTGAGGTTGCAGTGATATGGGGAAGCTCAATGTTGTGAGGACCAAGCCATGGTCTTTAAAGGAGTTCAAAGCTTATCCGAACTATAATTTTAGAAAACTTGTCCTCAAATCTATAGGATGGATACCATTCTTGAGAAAATTCCAAGGGTAGGACACCTATGTAACTAGGGAATTTGCACAAGGATTCGATGGTAATGTGTCTTGTATAGGAGATTTGATCTTTGTTGTATCAGAGGAGACATTGGCCAAAGCCACGGGGCTCCCTCAGATAGGAGAACAATGGTTTAAGAAAAAACAATTAGAGCAAGGGATTTGGGATAGATTCCTCTTCCCAACCTAACAATCACTTGAATGGAAAAAGGGGGTGTCGGCCATATGGATCGAGGAGAAATAGAAGAACCTTATGTTCATACTCCATAAGATTGTCACTTGTGAAGTACGATATGTTACAAGTCACATTTATTTACCATATCCACCTCTTATTTCATTTTCAAGTTTGTCAACATTTAAATTTTCCATTTTACCTCTGTCAAAGCTTGGGTCGGATGGATAAATGAGTACAGGAAAACTCTAAGAGTGTTCATCGAAGCCTCTATCACCATGGCCTAATTTAAATTTTAATTATGGAATAATTAAATAAAATGGGTTATAGTTGGGGTATGTTCTTGTCTTGAAATGGGTTTGTTACCAGAGGGAGTCCAAATCAGGAGATGCCTGTTGATCGGCATAAGTGACACACCGTCAACTGGAAGGTCAGATCCAGACCGAGGTTGTCTAAATAACCCAAGCCATTTGGAATGAACTGATCTGACGAGTTTAATGGCTCTATTAGCCGACTAACTCCTAAAAACGATAAAAGAAATAAACTAATCTAGATATACGATACTAACTATATATGTTTTCTAATTACAAGTGTTCTAATAGAAACATGAATATATACAAATGATTATAAACAGTCTGTATACAACTTGTAAGGTTTACTTGTAATCTTGCGAAATGAATGTTCATAAAATTAATTCTAACTAAGATCAAGAAAGAACAAAAACCTTTTTTTTGTTTTCTTTTTGAATGTTTAAAGAATTTAAGCTAATAAATACTAAGCAAATACAATCGAAACAACAATACATGAACAATCAAAGCTAATTCATGCAATCATCATTTCATTAATAAATAATTTAACTAAATAACACACAAACTAACCTATAGCTGATCAACGAAACTGAGTTTATCTTTGTGTGTTGTTCAAGCTCCTACTTGTCTTGCATGCAAGGGAAACCTATGATAGAACAAAACTAGTATTTTCTAGAATAAATTCAAAGAAGCGTTTAATGTGTTGGATCAAGAATAGAACACAAATAATAACTGATTAAAAATCCTATGTTCTTATGGTAATCAATATTTAATAACAAGAGAAAACAAAATTATGAGTATTGATATTATCCATCATTTAACATTAGAAATAAATAAATAATAATAAAATGACAGATTGATCACACATACAAAATGGAATAACAAATTATGGACAACATCTAAATATTTAACAATATGAAAGATCATATGATGACGAGGCTAAAGCTAAATCAATCATAATAATATCTCATAAGACTGAGGTAATAGAAGAACATAATGGAATAATTATCACACAGGTCTAAAGCCAATGGTGAGTTGCTTCCCCATATCAGTTCTCAACGTCACATGTCCATACTATAATCCCAACAAAAGTTGTCCTTTACTACTAACAAAAATCACTATTTAAACTAGTCTTGGATTAACAACCTCTTATCATGCAAGATAGAGGGTAATCCCAAAAAAATAGATTTCTTTACAAAAATAGTACAACAAGGAACCACTCCTGTAGGAGTTTTTTTATCAAAATTAATTACATAATGACATAGTTTTATCAAACAAAAAAGAAACTACTAAACTATACAATGCATAATCCATGATGGCTTCTCCTTGTGAATAGCAACATAATTATTATTTTCCTGTAAATGACAAAACGAAATTGATTTTTAGAAAATAATGCAAACTAACATTTAGAAATAGACTGGCTACAGAATCGTGAGATTATGTAGCTAGCCTTATATTAACAAAGAAAATCAAAATAAATCTTCCTATTTGACTTTTATAATAGAATAAAATGAAAGAAAATCAAAACTACTTTTACCATTCTATAAAATAGACAGTGAAGGATCGGATAATTCTGAGTTAATGATGACATTGAAATTGGTAGCATTTTTTATAATCACACTACCAGCTCTTTTGGGCCTTTTACTTGCCCGATCTGTGCATGCCTTCAATTCTTGATTTTCTTGTTCAAGTAGGGAATTTTGCATTGCCAAATGTTTTAATTGTGCCTGTAAATATGGTATGTCTCTGTAGTATTGTTCTACCCATTCCAAACAATTGTCACAATGTACCGATGCTATAGCAGGTAGAGTTTGAGTGTACTAAGCAATGGGTGCTTCGGTATTTCCTGTAGCTTGTTTCAAATCATGGCTTATGCCAGCAAATCCCTTTTGGTCTTTTAGAAATGGAGGTAGTTTAGAAACAAAATCGTATTGAATAGCTTCACTAACGGTTTCATTTTCGAGACACTGGTTATCCACATCTTCTCAGTAAAGGAAATCATTGATCTCGTCATCGGTCAAGTGATCATCGACCTCGATCACCGAGATAGAGCTCAGATGATCCTGTTGTCGATTTCTTAGACTCTTGAAAATTAACCTGCCTTGTCTTTTGTTTACGAAACTCATGTCTGAGTTACCCTATTTTTTCTTCTTACAATTTTTCTTAACAATTGATTTGTCATTCAAACCCTGAGTCAGCTCAATAGTAGGAGAAGAAGAAACCCTCTCCTTCAATACATCCACTACCTCTTCTAATGATTTTCTGGGTACAAAATTACATCGTGGTTTTTTACCCAGAGGGTTTTGCATAGAAACAAAATTTGATTTAGTGAGCTCACGGTCTCTATGTGAATCGACACCTTGACTTTCGGTCATAGGGTTACAAGGATTGGGGTTTATATTTGAATGCAACGGCGAGTCCACTGTGCTCTCGGGTAGGGAAAAATTGTTTTGACACATGAATTCTTCCCAAGTGTCCCCAATTTGAGCTAGATGCGACAACAACATAATTCGTATAATCCCATGGTGAAAGAGGCTAGAAAAAGGGTTTAAACTCTATTTTTTATAACGCTTTGACATCTTATGTAGGTTCATCAACAAATAGAATGGCATGTTTAGCTTAAACCCTAGGAACAACATCAACAGTCAGATGTGATACAAAGACACTAAACCATACCTACCCTTGCACGTTATAAATTGTCTCAGAATCAGAAGTAGGTTGTGCCATCGAGGTTTCAAGAAGGTAATAGGAGTACCTTTAGGGCAGCATGTCAATTTCCTAGAGACCATGAACAGGCTCCAAGGCACACCTTCTAGCTTGTCATTTTTGAACCATTTTTTTCCTTCATGTGACAGTCTTGTTGCTTGTGCTATAGAGTCCTCTGTTACCTCCAATTGCAGATCCCCAACTTTGGCTCTAAATCCATCAAATGTTTGAACAAAAGCCTATGCAACCGCCAGGTTATAACCTTCAAATTTTCGGATGAACATGTCCCAACCGTGCACCTGTAAATCGTTTATGGCATTGTCATGGACGAGAAGGGATTGAGAGCCATTAGGTTCATTTCTAAACATGGGGGGCATGGTTGCTATCAAACAGACACAGTAAATACCATGAGAGGGAGGCTTTGTCTTCCAATAGACAAATAACAAGGAGAGGTCTGTGAAAATTGAAACGACCCGATACCTATGAACTTGGGAGGCTATCATGTTTGGTAATTTAAGTTTGGAGTGACATAAAACCAGAGGATGCACATGCTTGTGAAACATTATGCACAATGAATATTAAACCCCAACCATTATCAGTTGCCTATTTGAATAATGGATGAAAGCCTTAAATGTACAGGACAATAGGATGATGTGTATTTGTGAGTACATAAGTCGTGTACCAAGGTGATATGAAAGTGATATGACTGATAGAGAAAAGAGCGCATTTCAAATGTTAATCCAAGGTTTTTCATGATTAGGCATATCAAAAATTAAAATCATACAGCCAACCATAGATATGATCAAGTTATATTCCCCATAATACATAAAATTGTGGCAATGGATTAATCAATAAACTTATAACCTTAAAACTTATAAACACATAGGTCCCCTTAAGGTGTAATCTCCTTAGAAAAACAAAGGAAGAAATCACAAACTACAGAATGATTACCCAAGCCAAGTTTTTGTTTCAATTTCATGCTTGCAGTCATGAAATTTAAACAAAGCAAATTAAAATTTAAACGAAAAACTCATATAATAAGATAGCCCAATACACTGAGTCCTTGAAGGCAAAAGAAAGAAACATTTATAAATGTAAGGAGGAGGCAGCTACATAAAGATTTTATCTCGTTGTGATGACTTTTAATTATGATAAAATTTGACAGAATTGGTGGCTGCTAACAATACCCAAGGAAAATTTCACTATTCCTGATATTAATAAAAAGAACAATAATGAAGCCTTCATCTCCCATGGAGCTAATGACTTCACTATTCTTTAAAATACTCCTACGAAGACTCCTCTGAAATAAAAGAACTGATATGGTGTCCTCTCAATGCCATCTATTCCTACTCTTGATGTACCACCAAAACCTACCCCTCTCACACTAGTTCCTACCATTCTCATTGCACATGTTATTCTCGTCATAATTACAAGGAGCATTACTAAGAAAAAACCACATGTTAGAACATCAAAACCTAATGCTCCTTGTTCAATGAAAAATACAACTCACTTATATCTGGAACCCATGCCTATTGAGAAAATTCATATCTGACAACATGAGTCCTCAATTCTAGTATTTAAGAAGTCCCAAAAGAAACCCTATAATCATAAGATACCTATGTGTTCATCCCCTCATTCAAATAGGACATCTACATCTTCTCCTCGTGATATTGAAAACAAAACAAATTACTATGAGCCTCCCTAGTTTCATGATACTCTATCAATATATTCCATACTAGAAAGAAAAGATCGACAAATTGACATCCTGAAGGTCGAGGTTGAAGAGTTTAAAGTATTAGACAAGCATAGAAATAATGAGATTTCAACTCTGAAAGACAAATGTGCTCATTTGCGGAGGAAAGTTGATGAATTGAATATACATTATGAGAAACTCCAAAGGCTTGTCAAGAAGAAGCATAACCAGATTGAGTCATTGGCCTCACATAGCCAGAGCTTGGAAAGAAAACTCAAAGCAACTAAGGGAAGAAAGGCACTCAGCGTCAACATATTTATTGGCATTGCTTCTTAATGAACTATATATTTAGTGAAGTTGGTCAATTTTTAGGACTTTATTATCATGATAACAACCATACTATATCTACATGTTTTTTTTGCATGGGGACATGCAAAACGACAAGCTTGGGGGAGATGTTGGGCCTCAACATTAACACCATTTTCACTACCAAGTGACCCTTTTTAACCACTTAAAACCAATATTTTCACCATAATAACCACTTTTTTATTACATTTTGTCTAAAATCGTCATTCAAGGCTCATAAGGTAATTATAGTGGTTTATTATGTGTTTTCCCATAGCTTTTGATGAATTAGGAGAACTAAAAGTTTGATTTATTAATATTGACGGTTGATTGATCCAGGTCCTGGAACCTACATAGAGGTCCTGGAACTCGTGTTGAAGTTTTTCATATCCTTGTAATTCTATAAGAAAAATTAATAAATGGGTTCTCTCTGCAGCAACCTCAACATGCTCTTGTGTTCCTTGTATCAATTCCAAAGGGATAAAGGAAAGTGCCAAGTTGCAGTCAAAGATCAGGTAAAATATCTCCAAGTTTAGTGTTCCAATAGAAAAATCCAATCGAAGACAAGAATGGGAGATATTCTCTTTCATTCTATGTCATGAGAATATACTCCCCAAAATTTCCCAAAGTTATTTTGGTGTCTTCAATATTAACTGAGTTAAGCATTATGATTTTATGATCTAATTCAATGATCCTAATGCGTGAGAATATGAATGCTCTCAGGGTCAAAATGTGTGCATTTGGGACATAAAATGCGTATAAATCCTTTCTCAAAACAATGTACTAAGTAAGTTGGAAGCAGTGAGAAAGGAATAGATTGAATAGTTAGATTATTAGAACTTGTATATCCAAATCAACATAGTTATGTATTGAACTTCGTTGTTGATTAATACAAATGATGGGTTTTTGAGTTATTTCATGGTTTGAATTCACCTTCATATTGTAGATTCATAGAGAAATTATCTTCCAATTGGCAAGGGCCCACCAGTCTCACCTTCATTGTTTTGTATTATTAGTGTAGGTTTGTAAGTAACTCGTTTACTGAGATAGATTCAATTACATTTCTAGTTTGGTGTTCTAGTTTCATTTATTCCACTACTCTATTTTGCATTTCTTTTGTTGTAAGTAATTTCGTTCTATGTATTGGATTTATATAATGGTTAAATGATTACATACATATGCCTTGATATTACAGATCTATCTAAGTTCCATAACACGAGTGCACCAACAACATACTTTGTTCTAGCATTTGTTTTGAGTTGTAATTTTCTTATATCAATATCATACTTACTCTGTTTTCAATCCAACAGTGTTTTCATACCATTAACAATTATAACTCTTATGTCATTTTTGTGTTGATTCATTGTGTGATTTGAAATACAAATCTATTTTGGTTTGGTTGGAATCAAGCTACAACTATAGTCCTGTAGTGACTTTGTTTTGAATACGTTCAAACACAATTTTGTTCAAACAAAAAATTGTTTTGATTTATGAGTTTTCTTATACATACATCATCAATATGATTTGATTATAATACAAACATAGTTTAAATTGTGATAATGAAAATTGTGTTACCTCTCATATCATAATTCAAAGTCACTTGGTACGGTCGTAAGACATAGAACTATGTCATTCGAAGATTAGAGAATTAGTGTGATGTTGTTCGGGTTTGTCAACATAGGTTTATATACAGTATGAGTGTATGGATCAATCATTGTTACCAGTGTTTATTAATTGGGTTGGTTGTCATTGATGTCAACCCTTGAAGCAAGTCTAGTAGCAAATTTCGGTAGCCCTAGAAGTGTGTATAAAGGACCCATGTTTGTATGAGGAATTATGTAATGAATATCAATGCAATTGAAGGAAATACTATCATAGATGGTTAGTACATGTCGTGCCATTTTCGATGATATGTGGTACGTCATGTAGTTCCTCACAAGTGAGAAAATGTGACTTAGTGAAGTTGGAGAACGCTCATGAGTTATCCGAAAGCCCCTNTTAATTGGGTTGGTTGTCATTGATGTCAACCCTTGAAGCAAGTCTAGTAGCAAATTCCAGTAGCCCTAGAAGTGTGTATAAAGGACCCATGTTTGTATGAGGAATTATGTAATGAATATCAATGCAATTGAAGGAAATACTATCATAGATGGTTAGTACATGTCGTGCCATTTTCGATGATATGTGGTACGTCATGTAGTTCCTCACAAGTGAGAAAATGTGGCTTAGTGAAGTTGGAGAACGCTCATGAGTTATCCGAAAGCCCCTAGAAGGTCAAAGAAGACAACTATTCTAGAATCTCCTAGAAGAAGTTTACTAGTCAAAGTAGTTGTAACTACGAGTTAATCATGAGCAAATTTGTTGCAATAAAAAAACAATTAAAAAAAAATTAGTTGCAACAAGAAATGGTGAGTTTTCTATTTATGGTAAAGTGGTTGCAAGTGGATAAAGCAGTTAAAAGTGGGTTATCCCTAAAACAAGGAAGTTGGGTAAAACAATTAAAAGATAACCCCTAAAGGAAACTACTAAGAGAGTATAAATAAGAGAGAAAGGGTCTCTCATTAGCACGCAATTTGAGTACATTGAATATCTCTTTTGTGAAATTTTATGGGTAGGTATCATTGACAAATCTATAGCAGTGAGTCTGAAGCAATGACGAGAGGAATTGAAGACATTGAAGGGTCGAGACTGTGTGTACTAAAATAGGTTTTTACTGAAGACATTGCAGTACTAGAAGGTTGCGGAAATTCGCAGGCTACAGTGGTACAAAGTGTGGATACCTATGATTTTACTAAAGATAGAGCATGGATATATTTCCAAAGATGAAAAGAAAGATTGGATCTATCATCAGTGATAATTTGCAGAGCTGAGAAGTGGCTAGGAGAAGGTCTAATAGTGAGATGATACAACAAAGCTATCTACAGTAACAAAATCTATGTTACATGTTTATCTTAAGTAGATCTTTGGTGAATGTTTGGGGTATAGCCATGGGAGATTGAGCTCCTGTTCTTGAGGGACTAATTTTTGTATGGTATATTATGTATTAGATAGATCTACAGGGATATATTGCTAATGTATTGGTTTTTTGTTGTTGGGATACTTCATTGGGATTCTTGTTAAGACATATCCTATGTTATTTGGAGAATGATTGAGGGTTTATGGTTGAAACATAGTATTATCAATATAGGTTATGTTTTCATATCAGTGAGGGTTTGATGTATGGTTAATGTAAGGGTTTCAGATATCACATAAGATCAGTGAGACATATGTATGAACCTAATACATGGTTGTGCTAGATCTACTTGGATGTTGGATGATTATTCTTTTCTACCAGATCAGCCAGTTTATGAGAAGATACGTAGATATTACATAATTGTGACTGAGACAGTGACATAGACAAATAGATAGAGGGAGTTTTAGTGTACTATAAGAGAATTATGCTAGTATTCGAGTTGCAGCAAACAAAGGCGTGGACATCCTCCAATTTATGTAGGGAAAGGTGAAGATACCCACATATTGCAGTATAGAGAAGCTGTGGATATGAAAGAAAGTTTTGAAGAAGATCGATACAGGTTGTGACAGGATTTTAGTGATAGTTGTGATAGTGACAATGTTGCTACAATAATAGTGACAATTTGTCTACATTTGGCATTTATACTTTAGAGTGGTTTGGACGGGTCATGATCCGGATTTTATGAGTAGATTGAAGTGGATGCAGATTATTATTAATCTTTAATACAGAAACATATAACAGGTATGTGATAAAAAAATAGAGATACAGTAAAATTGGTTTCTATTGACTCAGGAAATAAGCTGAAATGGTAAAATGCAGTTGAAAACAAGCTTGTTGGAATGGTGGCGGCTTATCTCTAAGAAGAGATGTGATAGTTGCACTCATTCGCAAGAAGATGATTTTACAATGAAGCTCCAAAGGCCTTTTTATCATAAATAAAATCCAAAACCCTAACCCTGGAAGATGAAAAGGCAATAGTTTTGTGGACCCCGTTTTGGGTAGTTTGGTGTATCAACTTCCTGAGGGCGTAACTTTGGCATACGATCTCCGTTTGGGGTGCACAATAGCTCGTTGGAAATTTATCATAGAGGAGATTCATTTAGGGGGCTCAATTATTCCTTTGAATATCATTGAGAAGCTTGATCCTGAAAAACCTTCTTTTAGGCCCTCAAAATGGCCCCAAAAGTTAAAATTGCTAAAAATAGTAAATTTCCAAAATTGCGAGAAAACTGTTTTGAGCGAGTTGGAAAAGGTGGGTGGCCACCAATATCCACCTATATCAATCCTCCCTCCTTAGAAATAAATGGTATCCATTTCCTTGAGTGCCCGGGGGAGAGGGAAAATCATTTGTTGAATCTGCATCTTGATGAGTTGCTTGCCTTGTTGCAGAAATTGTGCTACTTAGCTTGTTGAAGGTTGTCATGAACATGTGGCTGGAAGGGTTGGAACTTTTTAACTAGTATGGATAAATGAGATGATTGGGTGCAAAAGGAATCTTTACACTTTCCTGCAATCTTTTTGACTTGCTTCTGTTGGATAGAAGGTGTTTGGGTCGAGGTTGTAGTGGTTGCAGTATCCTTCTGTTCACCTTTTGAATAGGTTGTGAAGAAGTTGAATTTTGTAATATGAAATACTACCTTTTAAAACTATTTAGGTGGAATAGTAGTCGAAACTACCTATGGTATTCTGTAGATATGACCCCCCAAAGAAACAATGACAATGTGGGGTCGAGACTCATAAACAACATGGCACTTCCACATATATGGTTGGCCCAAGAGAACATTACAGACATCCAGTGGGGAAACATCACATAATACCTCATCCTTGAAGGGATGGATGTTGTATGACAATCGATATTGTTCGCTAACACAGATATCTCATCCTTGGTGAAGCCACCTGATGTTGTATGGATGCAGGTGTGGTGTTGTTGACAATCCCAACTGTTTGACAACCTCTACTGAGATGAGGTTCTTTTGGCTTCTGCTATCAACAATAAAATGCAATGGGGGCCCCTTCACCCACATATGTGAATGAAAAAGGTGCTCCCCCTCTTCAGGATCTGTTGGTTCTTCTGGTTTAATTGTTGCGGTCATGACAATAGCAGTGGGGTCTGCTTCGATGATCTATATTTTACCGGTATTTTCAGAATCAGATTCTGAATCAGAGTTCATATCCTTGTCTTTGATCTCTGCCACCAATGACTGTTTTGAGTGACATTCCTTGGTGTTGTGCTAGGGGATTTTGTGGAAATCGCACCATCTTCCAGTGTCCTTCTTTGTCTTCCCATGACCCTTCTTTTCCTGTGGCTTGGAATGGTTTTCGGGAGACTGTTTGTTAGGGTCATCTTTATCATACTTTGTTTGTTGCAAATTTGTAGACCCAAAATCTCATTTGTTCTAGTGCTTAAATTTATGCTTGATTTTAACAGCATATCTATAAGTAACACCGAGTGATGAGATGCCCAGAAAATCCATTTTAGTTTGGAGGTATCTATGTAGAGCCCCACGGTATTTCAGAACCAAATGTATTTGATACCCAGCTTGGTGTGCAAGGTATGGAAGGTATTGGTGAAATCCATAACTTCTCGACCCCTCTCTTTCCATAGTGTGGTGCATCTCATGTACTGGTCCTCATAGTTTCCAACAGGGTAATACTGTTCCTTTACTGCATCCACAGAAAAATCCCATGTGGGCTAGACCCGATATATTCCAGACTCCTCTGTGAAAATTTTATCCCAGTAAGTTTCCCACCAATGTTTGACATGGGGGGAGAGATTTAAGGAGTGTGAAGGTGATCTTTTCCCTGTCAAAAAAATTATGAATAGAGAAATAACATTCTAACAAATTTAACCATTTGTCTAGGGCATCCAGATCTATCTGACCTTCAAATACAAGAATATCAAAATTAACCTGTACCCTTAAAGGAGAGGTGTTTCCAAAGTGGTTTTTTGATGAATATGCACCTATTTCTATCAGTAGGTGTTGAAGGATGTGGGAAAAATTCTCCATCATTTCATCCCTCTGTCGCGTGAGAGCTTGCTCAAGCAACAGATTGATAGAATCAAATGCTCCATCATTTTTCTTTTCTTCTGCCATGGAGGGCTTATTGGGCATGTGAGAGAGATTGTATTCAAGAGAGACAATCTCAAGACCCAAATTTCTATACTCGAACCACGTCGAGGACATGCACTGAAAAAAAATGATCAAGAGTAGCCTGATCTATACCACTGATCCAGATTATTTTCAGTACAAAATGAGAGTACAGATATAATAAAAAAATGTATAGAGATATCTCGGATATCCAATAATATATGTATCATATATGAAACCATAAACACATAGATACAATAATACACAATTTTTTATTAATGAGCGAAAATGTACAAAGACTGTAAAAATACAGAGTGAAAGACTCTCTAGAATGGTGGCAGCTTATCTATGAGAAGAGATGTGTCCACTACTCGCATTTGCAAGAATATGATTTTACAATGAGGCTCCAAAGGCCTTTTTTTCATAAATAAAATCCAAAAACCTAACCCTGGAAGATGAAAAGCCAACAGTTTTGTGGACCCCGTTTTGGGTAGTTTGGTGTATCAACTTTCTGAGGGTGTAACTTTGGCATACGATCTTCGTTTGGGGCACACAATAGCTCACTGGAAAGGTATCATTGAGGAGATTCATTTAGGGGGATCAATAATTCCTTTGGATATCATTGAGAAGCACGACCCTGAAAAACATTCATTTAGGCCCTTAAAATGGCCCCAAAACTTAAAACTGCTAAAGATAGTAAATTGTCAAAATTGTCAAAAACCTATTTTGAGCGAGTTGGAAAAGGTGGGTGGCCACCGATATCCACCTAGATCAAGTCATGGATAGGTGGTTGTATCCACCTTCCTATTGTAGCCATAGAATATAGGGGGTTGTATCCTCCTTCTGGTTGTAGCCAGAGAATTGGGGAGTTGGAGCTTCCCTCGGGTTGTAGCCTAAGAATATAGGTGGTTGGATCCTCCTTCCAGCTGCAACTAGTAAACAAAGGAAGATGGTTCTTCCAATGAATGTGATAATTAAATATATATATAAGAAAAAACATTCTATGGTTTTCTTCTGCATTGGGTTTCCATGTAAAAATATTGGTGTACTGTGTATGTGTATGATTGCTCATTTTTCATGGTTTATTTATTTTTCACTTGTTGAATGATATTGGTAAACTGATCATAAATATATATTGGAGTTAAAAAAGGAGTTAAAAACACTATTATTGATTCACCCTGCTCCTTAGTAATCCAACAATTGGTATCATATCAGGTCCTTTGAAAAAAAAATTAACAACTAGAAGGAGATCATGGATTACTCCAAGATTGGGATACCACAGTTTGATGGGGAATATTATTTCTTCTAGAGAAGAAGAATGAAGAAACACATACAGGCACTAGGAATTGATATTTTTCGATCAGTGGTATATGGATAAAAAATACCATCCATTCCTCCAACGGATAAAAATGGAAAGAAACTTGAAGAAAATAATTCAAGAGACACAAGTGCACTCCTGAATGGTTTGACTAAGTCAATATACACCAAAGTTATGCACTATGATTTTTTGAAAGACATCTGGATCAAAATGAAGAATATATACGAAGGAGATGAGAAATTCAAGGAAGATAAACTTCAAATCTTCAAAGCAAAGTTTGAACAATTGAAGATGAATGAATATGAAAACATAGCTGCTTATTTTCTACGAGTTGATGAAGTAGTAAACAATATCAAAGGTTTGGGAGACGAGGAAAATGAACATGTCGTTGTCAAAAATGTATTGAGATCCTTACCAATGATATTTGATTCAAATATTTCAACACTATAAGAGAGAGATGATCTAGCTACACTGACCATGGATGAGTTTCATGGTACACTCACAACTTATGAGATGAGAATAGAGAAAGACAATCTAGTTACAAAGGAAGCAACATTCAAATCTTGTAATAATACAAAGCAAAAGAGAAATCAAAAGGAAAAGCCAGACAGTAGGAACAATGATATCTCAGAAGATGATGAAGAAGTAGCCAACTTCGTCAGAAGGCTGAAAAAGGGAACTGCCAAATATAGAGGTAAGATTCCGTTGATTTGTTTTAATTGTGATGGTAGTGGTCATTTTTATAATAAATGTCCCCTTAATAAAAATAAAATAAATGAATAATATGACTCTAATAACAAATAAATATACAAAGGAAAAATAACCAAAAATAAAATTTTCAAGAAAAGCCTTTGCACAAAAGAAGAGAGGTCCTCATCAGATGAAGATGAAGTCAAAAATGGTGATACAGAAATGGTTCTATTCATGGAAGTAGAAGACTCTGATGAAGAAGGAACTAAAGAACAATATGAAGAGGTAGAATTTGATTACAAAGAAGAATTGTTGAGTTCCATAGAAGTTATAAAAAGGGAAAAGAAGAAAAACAAGTCACTATAGGAAGAAATAAAAAGAAAAGAGGGAGTTCAAAATTCCAACTCCGAAGAACTAGAGAATATGATCACTAAATTAAAAATACAAGTAGAAGAAGATAAGAGTATTGAAGAAGAACTCAAAGAACAGTTAGAAGAAAGAGACATGATCATTGGAAGTTTGGAAGCAGAGATTGTTATATTGAGAAAAGACCTTCAAAAGAAAAACATGAAAAATAGCTCTAAAGTTTTGGAAGATATTATTAGTAGTCAAATTCCACTTCATGACATGTCTGGACTAGGATACAACCAGAAAGAAAAGGGATCAAGCTCCAAAACAACATATCAGGAAACAAATCAAAGAAGTTATGTAGAGACATTCACAGGATCTGATGAGAACGAAGAAGACAAGAAGTTTCAAAAGGAATATCACAAATATACTCCACCTCCAAGAATATTTAGAGTTCGGAATCAATAACAGTCATAAGTAAAAATATCTCAAGAAGAAGAAGGATTCAGAAAAGAAACACCTTTCAGACGATATCTAGCTCCCAGGTATCAAACAATTTTTATTGAATTATGTTATTCATGTAATAATTTTGGGCACAAGGCTATGAATTGTAGAGCCAATAGAAGAAACATAAAAAACTGTGAATCCTATACAAAAAATTCTTATCCAAGAAGGCCTAATGAAATGCATTGCAGAAGTTACAACAGGTTTGAATCTTTGAGTACCAAAGTAGACTGTTACAAGTGCAACAACTTTGGACACGTGACCAAATATTGTAGAATGACAGTTACTCCAATATAATCACAACAAAAAAACAATGATTACAAATAGGAATCTCAAAGAATATGGATAAGGAAGCAAAATATGTACAACAATGAAGAATACAAGCTCGCTCTACAAGTTCAACACAAGAAACATGGTTGGTATATTGATAGTGGTTGTTAAAAGAACATGATAGGTGATAAGGATAGGTTTCTAACTTTGAAAAAGGAAACAGATGGGTCGGTCTCTTTTGGAAACAACAACTCATCCAAAATCATTGGAAGAGGCATAGTCAATATTGGAAATAAGTATTCCAAGGAATAAAATGTTCTACTAGTGGAAGATATGAAACACAATGTTTTGAGTGTAAGTCAAATGTGTGACCAAGGTCACAAACTTGTGTTTGATTCACAGAAATGGGAGATAAGAAAATAAGATTCAAGCAAAGTGGTGGTGAAAGTTGTGAGATCTCCAAGCAACATATATGTACTAAGTGAAATTGGAAAGGAAAAGTGTTGTTTAGGAAAGGAAGATGAAGTTTGGCTATGGCACATAAGAATGGATCACATAAATTTCGATAATATTTTCAAGGTAAAAAAAAAGAAAGTAGTAAGAGAAATTCCCTAGATCATGAAGCCAACCAACACATTGTGCAAGCATTGTGAACAAGGAAAGCAAACCAATACCAAGTTCAAATCAAAGGAATACTCTACAACAAAACCACTGAAAATTGTGCATACTGATCTAGTTGGACCAACTAGAACAAAGTGGATGAAAGGTGAGCAGTATTTTGTTGATTTTTTAATGACAAAATCAGAAATATTTCATTCACACATTTCGTCAAACACTTAGCAACCTAGAGATAACTGTCTTCTTAAATTTCAGAAATGCATACCCACATTCAGAAATTTCTATAAGCAGAAATACACATTGTTAAGAAAAATATGCAGCGGAAATGCACAATGGACAGCAACCCATAACTCACAGAAATTTAGGCAA
>JASDQU010501405.1:40220-50570 GCA_032191745.1 Picea mariana | reverse complement strand
AGTACTATATGAATATCCCCATTCTCCAAGCAAGGATCAAAGCTCTCATAGCTCACAATGAATCATTGGAAAATGAAAACCATGAACTCAAGGCAAATGAACAGAGACAAGCCAAGCATCTTAAAAAGACAAGCAACATTGTGATAAATAATAATGACAGTGTGAAGGCCATAATAAATTCTGAAATATCTTGATCTTTGTTTAGTTATTTAGTTAAATGGTAAGACGGTTTTTATTACAGCCATGTTATATTTAAAAAATCAAATCGTTTAACTTGGATTTCTATTACCAGTATAAGACTGGCTACAGAATTGAGAGATTCTGTAGCCAAGTCATTTTCATATAAAACTTAATAATTATTTGTTAATAAAATATTTAACTTGTTCTCATTTTGTTTTTCCAGGACATGGTATAACTGATGTTGATCTTATGCGATGGAACATGCTCGATCTAGTTGATTAGTTGTCTCCTTTTGTTTATTTTGTAAATAGGGAAAACTTTCATAATATTTTGAAGATACAATTTGATCATGGGTGGTTGTAGACTCCCATATTTGTAATGTTTTGATCCTATGGGATATGATCTTATCCTCAGAAATAGGGAGATCAGATTTCCCAAAGACATTTTAAAAACCATGCATTTTGTAATTGATAGGCATCTTGGCCTAGAGCAGAAGATGGATGAATGATTCCAAGACTAAATGAAACAGTGCATAAGCATTTTGGCTTTAACATKTTGTGAATGGTGTTTTCATTGATGTTTTGTTAATTCTAGTATATCAATAGGTCTTGTAGCTTTAGACTCAATGATCTATTATGTTTGGGATACTCATGTTATAAACATCGYCCATAATTTACTGCTCTAGATATTGACACTATGATCATTTATTTAATTCGAATGATAGKATTTCTCTTTGATTTCTAGTTGAATAATGAAATGCAATGTATTACACTCAGATTTATCTTACTATAATCACTTGCGATCATAAKATCACATGGTTTATTTGTATTACCTATTATGTTATTAAATTTCAGTTACCAGGACAGGTTATGAATTTATTCAGAACATTTGCACTATAAGTCTATTGCAGATTTATCTCGTAGGCACGGTGGCTAGATGCTTCTTATTCACACAGAATCTCGGATACATTCCACAAACTAACATCAGGTTAGCCCCCTTATGTTTCTAATTTTTTGTCAATTATGCATAGTAAAACCAGAATGTTTAGATTATCTTTTGACTATCTGTACATATTTGTTTCATAGTTTAGTTCATTCATGATTTGTTAAGATTAATATAGAGAAAACAAAAAATATTTTGAATGTGATTTCTTTATCTGCTTTTCAAAAGAAATTATTTTCACATTGATTTTGTGAGTTTCCAGTAAAACTCACAACCTGTAAATGTTGTTCATAAATTGGATTTTTATGTCTTCTTGTTCTGCCTAAACACACTTAAAACAGTTATATTAAAGTATATGTATATATATATATTATAGTTGTTAGCATTAGTTAATTATTCCTCTCTTTTCATTTTTTAGGATTTTAGATTGGCTAACGGAGCCATAAAACCCGTTAGTATGAGTTACACCAAATGGCTTGGGTTACTTAGACAACCCCGGACTAGACCCATTCTTCCAGTTGACGGACGGTCAATTTCTCTCGTYAACAAGGAGCTCATTCCTCTCCACTTGGATTTTGTTCCTCTCCCCCAAAGGAACTTGGATAACATGGTTTATTTCCCAAACTGTAGTAATTTATAAAATACATTATAATATTCCSTTGGGTTAATCCCTCAAACTTAGCYCATTTTTCCTAGCCTCTCATCCCTCTTCCCTTTCCCTTCCTATTGGAGCTTACTCCCCCATAACTCTTTCACCATGGTTGGTCTAGACATAATAATGTATTTTTATTAATGATCTGCATAATTACTAATACAAAAATAGGCTCATTGGCCTTATMATTTAGGCTCTCCAACCTAATAAACACATAAGCCTCCAGCTTATAAACTTCATTAAACATCATAAAAATTCATCAGGGGCTTGACCTTGGGGTATTATAGGAAGCTTACTTTATGTGACAACATCCAGACTAGATGTGATGTAGGAAGTTAGACATGTATCACGATTTCAAGCAACACCAAGGAAATCACATGTTTTGGAAGTTAAGAGGATGTTTAGATATCTCAAGGGTACATAATAATTTGGATTATGGTCTCCAAAAGGAAAGGATCTATCTCTTATTTCCTACACAAATGAATATTGGGAAGGTTGCATTGATGATCGAAGAAGTACAAGTGGAGAAACTTTCTACTTGAGTGAGTGTTTGGTATCTTGTCTAATAAATAAACAATCATTAGTATCATTATCTACAGCTGAAGAAGATTATATTATAGAAACAACTTGTTATACACATGTCTTATGGATGAAACAAACATTGAAAGATATGGTTTAGTATGATGAGCCCATTCTGATATATTGTGATAACACAAGTTCCATCAATATCTCAAAGAATCAAATGATTCACTCCAGGACGAAGCACATTTAGATCAATTTTCATTTTCTATGGGAACATGTTGCATAGAATAACATTAGAGTTGAGTATGTTGGTACAAAAGAGAAGATTGCATATATATTTACAAAACCAATTCCACAGGAATATTTTGAGTATCTTCACCATAAACTTGGAGTATTTTCTTCCCCACAATGAATTTTGAATGTTATTCTTATATGACATATATTTACATGAAGAAGCACCATGCAAAAGACAGTTCAGTTAGGGGGAGCAACCCTAAATAGGATAGATCAGATAGGGGGAGCATCCCCACGGAGAATTCAGTCAGGGGGAACATGCCCGAAGGGAAGTTAACTTTGTCATTGATGTCAAAGGGGGATATATTCATTAGATGCATGTAGAGAAATCATAGAGGCATGATTCCAGGGGGAGCGATGGTCATAAGGGGGGCATGAGCGTTATGATTTCAGTATTGCATCAAAGTGTTTCCATCAATGTCAAAGGGGGATATTGTTGATTAATTCGGTTGGTTGTCATTGATGTCAACCCTTGAAGCAAGTATGGTAGAAAATTTTGTTATCCCCATAAGTGTGGATAAAGGAACCATGTTTTCTAAGGAATTATGTAATGAAGATCCGTGCAATTGCAAGAAAGACTATCATAGATGGATAGTACATGTCATGTCATTTTAGTGATATGTGGTACATCACGTATTTCTTCACAGTTGAGGAAATATGGCTTAGTGAAGTTGGAGAACCCTCATGACTTATCTAGAAGCCCCTAGAAGGTCAAAGAAGACAATTATTCTAGAATATCCTAGAACAATTTTACTAGTCAAAATAGTTGTAACTAGGAGTTAATCATGAGTAAAGTTGTTGCAATAAAAAAACAATTAAAAATAAATTACTTGCAACAAGAAGTGGTGATTTTTCTATTTATTGTAAAGTGGTTGCAAGTGGGTAAAGTAGTTAAAGGTGGGTTATCCCTAAAATATGGAAGTTGGGTAAAATAGTTAAAATATAACCCCTAAAGGAAGCTACTTGGAGAGTATAAATAAGAGAGAAAGGGTCTCTCATTAGAACATAATTTGAGTACATTGAATATCTATTTTGTGAAATGTTATGGGTAGGTATCATTGAAAAATCTATAGCAGTGATTCTGAAGAAACGACGAGAGGAGTTACAAAAGTAGAAGGGTCAAGAGTGTGTGTACTGAACTAGGGTTTTACTGAAGAAATTCATAGATTGTAGTACTAGAAAGGCGTGGACATCCACTGGCCACATTGGGACAAAGCATGGATACCCATGGGTTTACTGAAGACAAAGCACATATCTATTTCCAAAGCTGAAAAGCAAGATCAAATCTATCATCAATCATAAGTTGCAGAGATGAGAATTGGCTACAGGAAGGTCTAATGGTGAGAAGGTACAACATAGCTATCTACAGTAACAATAGGTATGTTACATGTTTATCTTAATTATTTCTTTGGTGAATGTTTTGGGTATAGCCATGGGAGATTTAGATCCTTTTCTTGAGGGACTATTAAATTTTTGTATGATATATTCTATATCAGACAGATCTATAGGGATATATTGCTAATGTATTGGTTGTTTTTTTATCAGGATACT
The DNA here is from genome assembly GCA_032191745.1 of Picea mariana. Lineage (NCBI taxonomy): Eukaryota > Viridiplantae > Streptophyta > Pinopsida > Pinales > Pinaceae > Picea > Picea mariana. The sequence continues at coordinate 46,429 of JASDQU010501405.1, read as the reverse complement.
TCATTGGGCATCTTGTTAAGACATATCCTATGTTATTCGGATAATTATTGAGGTTTTATGGTTAAGACATAGTATTATCAGTACAGGTTGGGTTTGCATATCAGTGAGGGTTTTATGTATGGTTAATGTAAGGGTTTCAGATATCACATAAAATTAGTGAGACATATGTATGAACCTAGTACATGGTTGTACTAGATCTACTTGGATATTGGATGAGAATTATTTTCTATCAAATCAACAAGTTTGTGAGAAGATACAAAGAGATCAAATAGTGATTGGGACTGAGACAGTGACAGAGACAGAGATCCAAAATTAGTGTTAGTGTAGAAGTGGATATTTTTTCTATTTCACAAGTTGTAGCAAACATAGGCACAAACATCCATGAGTTGTAGTAAGGAAAGGCATGGATACATGCGTGTTGTAGTATAGACAAGTCGTGGATCTACAAGAAATTTTTGAAGAGGAATGGTATAGGTTATGAAATTCTTTCAGTGACAGTTGTGATAGTGACAGAGTTGATACAGTGACAATGACAGTTTATCTAAAATTGGAATTTATACTTCAGTGCAGTTTGGATGAGGAAATGATAGCTGGTTGTAGCCGTAGACCATAGGGGGTTGTAGCCTCCTTCTGGTTTTAGCTAGAGAATTGGGGAGTTGGAGATTACCTCATGTTGTAGCCTGAGAATATATGGTGTTAGAGCCTCCTTCCAGTTGTATCTAGAGAGAAAAGGAAGTTGGTGCTTCCAATGAATGTACTTCCTAAAGACATATACGAAAAATAATTATGTGTTTTTCTCCCGCCTTAGGTTTCGACGTAAAAATATTGGTGTACTGTGTATGTGTAGGATTGATCTTTGTCCATGGTTTATTTATTTTTCACTTATTGAATGATATTGGTAAACTAATCATAAATCTATATTGTGGTTAAAAAAGGAGTAAAAATCAATATTACTCATTCACCCCCCCGCGCCCCCCCTTCTTAGTAATCCAACAACCAACATTCCTTATTTGTTAGTTTGCTAATTGAATTCCTTTGGTTATAAGTATCCTAGAAATCATTGGAGTTGAAGTGATATTATTGAGTTGTTTTGTTGTAATGAACATTGGGTAAACCTTAGTGAAATATTTTCAACCTAAGCTTTTCAAACTCTATATTGTCGTTAAGTGTAAAGAAAAATAGTTCTTTTAATAATATTTTTCATTCATAGTTAGACATAGTGTCATTGAAGGTAGGAACCAAAATTTCTTTTTGATTTTCCTATAGGGACGCTTAGGGATTAGCTTAAGTGAAACATTGTAATCCTGTGACCAATGATAAACTTATTTTTTCTGCTACCCAATGCACGATAATTTTTTAGAATACACGGTCTTCATTTGCAACTAACTAATGTCCTAGAATAGTTGCATTTGATTAAAGTGTGACCAATGTTCTTTTTCCATGGATTATAATAGCTTATATAGTCATTATTGTGAAAGTCCCTAGATATACAGTGTTGGGATCTCTAATATTACGCCCTCAGATTGATGATTACATGTTCAACAATTAATTCAATTAATTAGCTTAGCAAGATGGCCATATCTCATGCCACCATTGATAGAGCTAAGGAGAATGAGAGGGAAGTTGATTCCATGATAATAGATCTATAAAATCTAGGACATCAAGTTTATTACTAGAAAGATACCACCTAAGTAGTGATGAATATAAGGAATGAATTCTTAGAGGAGTATGCTAGGTATAATTTGGCTAGGGATGTCTTCATGGAAAAGGTTGTAAGTTATCAAGAGGAAACCTTGTTGTTCCTTGTAGTAAATAATGCAATGTTGAAGTGGGTTCAATGGGCACACATGACCTTGGCCCAAATTGAATAAATCAGATAAACCGAGGAAGGCCGAGTAGAGGAAGAGAATTTCATAAGAATGGTCACCGAGGATAGCATCGAMAAGATACAAAAGGTGTTTGAATATCAGGTTCAGGTGGTTATTGAACCACAATGAAATATCTAAGAGAGGTGGTATGAATGTCTCAGGAGATGGGAGAAAATTGATGAAAATATGAGGGAAATCCAGTTCCCCGAGTTTAGTTCCCCATAATATTTTCAAGATATCAGTGATATAGTGAAACAACATGTAGATCAGGACCAAACATATGAGTCATACGTTCTCAAGATGACCACTTTGGCATGAGGGAAAGTTAAAATATTTATGGAGAGCACAATCAGAGCATCAGTTGTTTTGGAACACATGGTCACCAAGATGGACAAGTTTAGATAACACATTGGAGAAATGATGAGAGTGCTCAGTGCACCCATGGACCAACACGAATTCCCCTATATGCATACATGTGAAGATATTTTCTCCAAATGGGTCGATTATGACAAAGAAAATATGTTTGATTAGTCACCTGGTGACTAACAAATGACTTGAAGCAAATGCATGGATTAGTCCACATTTCTATCTATTTATTTACTTAAAATAGATTTAGCACTACTTTAAGATAATTCATTTTTTATAAATAAGAGAATCGACCATGCAAACAAGTTTGATGGTTTTTGTAAGAAATTTTGGGATTGATGCTGGGAACTATTTTGCTAAAGTTAATTCTAACGCTCCAAGGGATATAGAAACATTTTTCCAAACCTGTGTTTGTAATCTGGTCAATGGATTTTTTTGTATTTTGATTAGAAGCTTTAGGAGTCTAGTAAGATCTTAATTAATTCTAGCTATCTTTATTGATTAAGCGAACTTTGCAGTGATGATTTTATAGATGGAAATTTATCTTAGAATGTAGAAACCATGGCGAATATTACTAGTCCTTAATATGAAAAGTATAAAATGTTTGGCAATATTTTTGTAAAAATATTCAAATTTCTAAGGATTTTATATAGTTTCTATAAACATTGCGCTATTTTTAAGGTGAAATAATTCTATTCTATATAATTTGGGCGAATCACTTTTAGAAAAAATGGAAATTGGTGAATCTTTGTTTTTTGGAAAAAGAATGGAAAAATATCCCATGGGTGAAATATAGCCTGTAAAATTTTCCCTAGACATTCAAATAAAATGTGGTGAAATATAATGTTCTTTAATTCATTTTGTTAAGTAAACTAAGAAAATCATAGAATTAATTCTTGCTTATCTTCTTTTCGTATACCTCTGCATTCATGTTGTTTATTTTTGTTTCTTAAAGAATATCTGGAAATTGATGAATTTTAGTATTAGTGCTAGAGTGATTCAACTACATGTGTTTAAATATTGTAGATAAAGGTTATCATGGGTGCAACTTTCCCCACAAAATTGTCTCTTTAAGCTAGTTTCATTTTTGCATTAAAAAAAAAAGGAAAATAGAGGAAATGGTCACTTTTAGTTCTAGGAATGTATTTGAAAGAGATACGTAATTATTAAATCTCATCGAAAAGGTTTCTAGGCCATTAATATGGAGAATCACACCATTCCAAAAAAAGAAGAGTAAAATTAGGCCTCATCTTCAGGTGTGATTCCTACAGTTGAGTTAAAGGGAATCCATCCCCCTCAACAAGACTGTGTGCTAGTTTTCTTTGTTTCAACCATTTTGCTGACACTCTTGCATCAAGTGGGATGCCTCATCAGAAATGGTGCACCATTTTTTTTTACATTCTTCAAGTTTTGGGGGAAATCTCTAGTATTGTGATTTGTTGAAGATTGACACATTTCACAGTATAATTCATCTTGGATTCCTCTAAAATTTGGTTCTCTTTCAAATGGGTCACTATATTTACAATTATATTTCATGTGTCTTTAATTTATAAAAATTTTACACCATAGATCATTCCTTTGGATAGTCATATTTATCACAGATTATATGAGAATTTCGGTATCTTCCCTTAATTTCTTATCAGTTAACAATGATGTTGACGACCAGTATTAGTCGATTTCAATATGTTGAGCCTTATTTATCACTTATTCACAATATTGAATCTCATGCATCCTTAGTGGACCATGTATTTTATGTAGTAATCCTGACACATACCATTCAATAGGTAATTGTTCATTAATCATGTATGGTATTTGGCTCAACAAATATTTAAACCTAATATTCTTGAATGGTCTCTCTTGGAATTTTCTTTATTTCTTTAATCCTTTTTTGAAAAAATATGCTTAATATTCTATGCCCTTAAGAAGGACATAAAACTTTCCTTTATTTGATATTTTGTTCTTTATTGATTTTCAGTAAAATTCATATACCTTGTTAAGGCTCTTTTTCTCAAGGCTCCACCAAATTGGGCCAATTGATTGTCTTCATCTATAATATCCTGTGCCTCCAAAAACATTTCACAGATGAACTGGTGTCTTTTAGGTTCCTCATTTCCTTCTTAAAGAGGTATGTGATTGTGACCCATTTTATCCAGAATTGGAGGTTTCAACTTTGGAGGTGTCTACATTTGTCGATTGATTGGAAGATCCGACTAGGTTGTTGGTTGTGTTTCGACTAGAATGGTCAATTGCCTTGTGGTTGATTCCATTGGGATAGTTGATGCCATACTTTTTTTTAATATGATTCTGGTCTATATCTATGCCTCAACCACTTCTTTCTCTGGGGCTATGTCATCCATATAGAACCTTTTCTATAAATATTCAATGAATTGTTTCTCTTAAGGACACATCAGTTTGTCATGAATATCAACTGATTATGTATCTTCTCCTTCAATTAAAAAATTTAGAAGGGGAGAACATCCATGAGATCCTTGATATGAAGGATTATATTTCATCTCCTTGATTTTCTACCCATCTTTGATCAATCCAGGGAATCTTGATAAATGATCCATCTCTCAAATTGCCTTGATTGTCTACTCGATACCCCACCTAAGAGAGATCAGGGTCAATATGTAACCTTTGATGAAGTAATTTTCATATGTGGGGATTTGGTTCTTTAAGAATCTGAGATTGATGTAATGTGGGAGATGAGTCATTCACATCCATGCTTTCAATAAATTCTTCTAGTTGAAGGGAACCGTATTCTTCCTCTACCAAATGCAAGCTTTCACTCCTCATAGGAACTATCAAGTCTTCTCCTCTTGCATCTAGTTGGTATGCACTAATATCAGATTAGTCTAGCACTCTAGTGTTCTATTGTTCCTAGGGTTATTTTCTATTCAACTCATTGGGATCTCTCATATCATGCATATCATTTCTTCTCCTCTATCTCACATCCCTTTCTAACTTATAAATGTCAGATGATGGTTTATGATACTAAATTTGAAATGTAGTTATCTTCTTTAACTCTTCTTCCAACGTGTATTCACATTTCCAATTAATTTACTTCGTCCTTTTTTCTGTCATTATTTCTCTCCAATGCAGGTTGACTAGACTTAATCCAGATGTGGCATCTCATGAATAGCTAAACCCCCATCACCAACCCCGTATCACTCCCGGTTGGTGAGGGTGAACTTGTTTAGCATATTCATATTTTCAAAAATAAATCTCAGGCTTCTTTTTTGTCTTTATAGTTGGCTTCCAAAAGGCTTTCCTAGTTGTCTTGTTGTCGACTCCTATTGGTGTTTTATAGAGTACCAAGAGGATGGTTGTATTAGACTATGTAATTGTCTCCTTTATCTAAAATAAATTTATGTAATAGAGAAAGTATGGTATAGAAAAACATATCATGGAAGTCATCATAAAACCTCTTTGATTATGTCGACTGACATTCACTCCTCAATCACTTGTTCTTCAAAATAATCATCAACAATTTTTTCAAACCACTCATATAAATTTGTTCGACCCCCATTAACAATTTTTTACTTCAACTGCTAATCAATAGTAAGTTTATTCATTAGCAGGTTGGTCAATGTATCTTTTGACCTCTTTAGAGATTGATTCAAAAAAACATTATTGGGTTTCTGTGAAGAATTGGGCTTTCACTTTTCTCATAATTGGTGACCTTTCTCTCCCACCACTCAAGTATATCTTATATTATACTCAAAATTTATATGTGCATTATTTTACAAGCTCAAGTTTCGGTACTACTCGCAATAGAACCAATGTTGTAATCTAAGGGTTTGTATGTAGGATTTGATAGTACTCCTTACACAAAGTAATATACAAGTATTATACAATAATGTACAACACAAACATAGAATATAACGAAGAGAACAAAACTAGTAGGGAGACCAACAACAATCCATTTATTTTATATCACCACAATAGGAACCATCTATCTTACTTAGTTGTTCT
>JASDQU010501404.1:37907-53183 GCA_032191745.1 Picea mariana | reverse complement strand
CTAAGGTTTTCTCTTTGAGTTTATGTTGAGATAGTACAATTTTCATTCATTCATATATTCATCATAGCCTAATTCTCTTTTGTGATAGCACGGTCTTTTTGTAGACATAATTATTTAGGGCTGAATCAAATCATTCAAACACTTGTTCTTCAGAGGTGTTGATCTATCCTTGATAGTCTGTGTAGACTTGTATGTTTATGAATTAATTTTCATGACTAATAAAGGCTATTGTGCAGAGTCGAGTGGGCAACAATATGTGGCAAATTGATCCAGCTTTCAGAGTTCAGTTTTGGTTTTCTGTCAGAGGTATTTTTGTATGTTCCATCGGGGATTTCTAGGTTTGACTTTGGTCCAAGATTTCTGTGTGAAGTTTTGTAAAGAAAATGACTCTTTGGTGAATTGGAATGAAATAAAGGATTTCTTTATGTCTCATATATCTTGAGTATCATCTTGGTGTCCTTACTTCTGTTCTTACATTTATTTCAACAACTGATATGTTCAGAAAAATACATAAAAAGTGAATTTCCAACAAGCTTTTTGTTGATCAAAGACTAGCCTAAGCACTTGTAATTAATACTTGTGAGTTAGGATATATATTTTTGTTGGCTATAAACATAGGGTGATATTCNTTTTCCTCAACATTTATTTGGCGACCATACTGGGGAGATCTTTGATATCTCTCTGGTTAAATTTTATACTCGATTTTCATCGATACATCTTTCTTTTTCTGATTTTGATTCCTTGACTGTTTTTCTATTCATGACTGTTCATGTTGCAAGAAAGCCCAATCTTGAGCCCGGTCTCCAAGACCAGACCAACATTGCTTTGAACCTATTTCATACTATTTTAGACGCTACTAGGACCCGTACTAATCTTAACCATTCTTGGGCAGCAATTGAAAGAGATATTAGTATTCAAGAACGATTGGAAGCTAGACGTAGGCAGCCTAGAAATCAACAGTAACCTTTTGTTCCTTCAGTTTTGGCCTTTCTTTCATGTCCTTATATTTTCGTGCTTCTAGAAGAAGAAGAGGCTTGTCACCTGAAATCAATCCCATTGCTGAATTACGAAGAACAAATGTTGTGTTATCTTCCCAACAAAGTGATCTAATGAAAACTTTATCTGATTCATCTAGCTCATCTTTCTTTCCCTCACCTATCATCCGCAATATGGAATCTAGTGGTGGATCTAGTGGCACTGGAAGTGCTCCATCTTCCCAATATTCATCGTCATCAATGATTGGTAGCTTATACAGCCACCATATCCCTGTCCAATCTATTACAAACCCCACCAAAGTCATTAAAAAGTATATGTTTTTTCAGTTCAAAGAAGATGTCACAACCACACCATGGCATGTGTCCTCTCCTCTTAACCTAGCACCTGCTACTCACCCACTTTCGAAGTTTAAAGAGAATTTTCCTAAGTTTTAAGGAAATAACACTGTCAATACCAATGAACACCTAGTGGAATTTTGTAATGCTTGTCATAACATAGGGGCCAACGACAAAGATACTTGCATGCGACTATTCGTCAATTCCTTGGATGGGAAGGTTGCAGTCAATTTTTTTTAACTTCCTCCTAAGATTTTGTCTACCTGGGATGAATTAATCTACTGGTTCAGATCCACTTATGGGAAATCCAAAAGCCCTGATGAGAAGTTAAGGGAGTACAATAACGTCACTTACAAATATGGTGAGACCATCAGGTCTTTCAACTTGCATTTCACCAAGTTGTATGATCAAATCCCCGAATTTATCTACCCTCAGAACCAAGCCGCCTTCATGCATTACTAAAATGCATTGCCTTCTCCTTATCGTCATAGGCTTGAAGAAAAATCCATTGATAATCTCGGTTCCGCTCTGCACACTTTTTCAGAGTACGAAGAAAATCTTGAACAAACTGGTCTACCCTAAGGATAATCAGTTAGACAGATATACATGTCCGCTCTCTTACAACTAGTACAAGATATGAAAAATTGTATGATAGCATTTGAGCGGAAGGGTGTTGTCTCTCCTCTCAAACCTGGAGCTTCATCCTCTTCTGCCCCTCCTTTTAGAAGCGCGAGTGAAAATAATTTTCATCCCAAGGCTATCCTTCCTAGGAGTTGGTGTAACTTTTGCGAGGAACACCATGAAGAAACCATGTATGAGGTAAGGAAGAGTGCCAGAGACAAGATATTTGGTAAAAGACCAGAAGCCACTATCGCTGTCTTGGATTTTTCTAAGCCAGAAGATGTCATGGTTATCAATACCAGAAACAAAGCCTATGCCCCAAAAGAAAAGTTTGACCCTCCTCACAGTTCTTCTAGCCCGAGCTCATCCTCAACTGCTATTGCACCCCAGGTTCCTAAAATTAATGAGAGTCAAAGAATCACTCCTTCCCCCGCCTCTTCCAAATACAACATCTTGAATCAATTGGCTAACATCAAAGCAGATGAAACCCTCCTAGACATGGTTGTCGTCCCTTAACAATAGATGCATCTGAAACAATTCATGGAAGGAAAGGATTCCGTTGTAGCCAATCTTTCTGAAGAGGTAAGCGAAGAGGATTCTTCTATAAATAAAGTAGCCGTACATAACTTTAGATACCATGTAAAAAATCCCCCTTTTTATATTTCTATAAAGATCATGGATAATATCACCCATTGTTGCCTCATTGATGGTGGTTCAGGCCCAAGTGTTATGTCGAAGATTATTGTGGAAGAGCTAGGCTTATCTTGTTCAAACAAAAATGCCCGAAGCATGCTTTCCTATAATAGTCTACAACAAACAACCATAGGCGAGATTAAAGATGTAACCTTGGTTTTATGCGCTCACCCTGAGATAAGGACAACCCTCAACATTCGGGTGATAGATATGCCTATAAGAAAGTATTCAATTATCTTGGGAAGATACTGGCAAGCCCTAACAGGTGGATACCTCTCACTCGACATGACACATCTATATGTTCCTCGGAATGGTAAGAATATCATAGTCCTTAGAGAAGGAAGGATTTCACCCTACATCGAGAATGTCCCACAATCTAACATGAACTATATTGAAGGAGACCTAGGAGTGTATTCCATCTTAGCTAGAGAGGATCATATTCCTTTGGAAGAATTGATTTGGATGATTATTTGTGGCATATGCACTTTGATGGTTCATACTCTAGTGAAGGAAATGGGGTTGGCATTACCTTGGTTTCTCCTGCGGGAAAATTTCATAATCTGTCCTACAGGTTAGAGTTTGCTTATTCGAATAATGTTGTTGATTTCGAAGCTTTATTATTAGGCATTGAGAACACCCTTAATCTTGGTTGTGGTCACCTTTCAGTTTTTGGAAGTTCGGAGCTTGTTCTAAATGTAATACGCAAGATTTTCTCTCCTTGCGACAAGATGATGGGACAATACTCCCAAACTGTTTGGGCACTTGTCTCGAACCTTCTATCTTTTAACATCACTCATGTTAGGAAGGAGTTAAATTCAATAGCTGATCGATTAGCTATCTTCGTAGCCTCTCCTACTAGATAGATCTTGCCTCACTGGCCTGATTGTTCTTTCCAATCTCTGCATCATCCATACATTTCTGAAAATGAAGGATTCTGGAAGGCCATCCCTAACAATGAAAGAAATTGTGTTGTCATTCAAAATGAATCTCTCAAGCCCGAAGAGATTATATCCGTAGAAAATAATAAAATTCCGGATAGCTCGACTCCTCTCGAGAGTTCGTTTTCCTTGAGTGTTGTAGGCAAAAAAGAAAAACAGGAAGAAGAGGAGTTACAATTGAAGGTGGTTGAAGACATCTCCATGAACATTAGGACACCTGGATCTTCATCAAACGTCAAAATAAATGTCCAGGGTCCTGATAAAGAAGAAATGAATTCTGCTGAATTACTTGGTGGATTTCATAAGGTTTTTGCTTGGGTTAATGAGGATCTTTGTGGTTTTGATCCAGGTCTTGTTCAACATACTATGAAACCAACTAGGCAAAAACAAAGACTTGTTTACTCTGCAGAGGAAGCAACCTTTCGAGAAGAGTTGAAGATTTTATTAAGGACTGAAATGTTTTTTTTTCCACCCGAAATGGATTTCCAATTGGAAACCTACTTCGAAGACCACTAATAATATTAGAACCTGTGTTAGTCTTCTAACTTTTAGACGAGAAATTATAAGAAACCCTTTCCATCCTCTCAGTATGGAAATGTTTCAGCAACAGATTGTAGAGTCACGGTTAGATCCCTTTCTTGACAGTTTGTTTGGTTACGGTAAATCAGGGTAGAAGGGGCAATTATTCACAAAACCACTTTTTTTACTAATTGCGATACTATGTCTTACCACTGCCTGCCTTATGGTTTATTTGATACAAGTATCACCTTAAAAGGGAATAGACACACAACTTTAGATGAATTGGTTAGTCTCCATGCTTATCTTGATGATTTAATCATATTCGTCAAAAGGTTGATCGTTACATCAGAATCTCAAGTGTTGGGTCATTTCCAGATTACTTTTTTCTTGGACACTAACTCGGAAATTTTAAAGGAATTATAGAAACAATGGTTTCCCCACAGTGCTAACAGTCCTCACTTGAAGTATTGCAAGGGAATAGCATGAAAGGCTCTTTTGCTGATGGTATTCTTTTGTATACTAGTAGTTTAGCTCCGCTTTCAATTTTTGTGCTTCTTTTACTACTTTACAACACTTTGATTTCTACTTTCTGAGTTAAATTTTGTTTTCTTGCTACGTTTTATTTCTGTCTTTCATTACTGTTGTTTGAATTTCTGCATTCTGACTTCTGCTGCAATTTTTGTCTTTATCATCTTAAGTGTTAAGTCAAGATAGAATGTTGGATCAATTCTGCCATAGTGACACCTCCACAAAGCATTGCTAGTCTATAACAATCGAGCTTACACAATTGTTACGATCTCTCCTCTGAAGGAACCGTTAATTTGTTACATATTCCACTATTATCTTACGAGGAATTGGTTGTTTCTCACTTCTTTCCTTTTCTTCATCCATCGAGATCTTAATAGCAAACCTATGGGTTCTCCTCTTTAAAGTTGAGAGTATTTTATAGTCAAATGATTATGCATACAATGGTAAAACCCCTCATACTTAACACTTTTCCATGAGTTACTCCCAAATTTCCGGTCATCTTTCCATTAAATCCTCTCATTTCCCCATGTTGCATAATCATTCGAGTTACGTCTTCTTGAAATTACTATTCTTGGTCTGTGGGATCATGAGTTCTGAGTTTTAATATGTTAAAAACAAATTTCCTTGTGGAGTCACTGGTTTGTTGACAATTGAAAACGTCAACATAGTTCCTCCCACAAAGTGTTGCTAAAGCCTATTATTATAAAAACTAAATAATACTAGTAGGTGGGACCCCCTTGAGCTTTTGAAGATTAGATCTGTTCATTTTCAATGTTATGATGACGCGTTACAAGGGTTCACATGATTGACAAGATCTTGGTTGACATTGATATAAGTTAAGCTTTGAGATGTTGTTCCTTCATCATGCTATTCATTTTTGGTATTCGTTCTTCTCGCACCTGCACAACAAATATGTTAGTGAAAGTTGCAGAAAGGCATTTTGAGGAAAAGAAAAATACTATATCTAATACAAAAGAGACCTAGCTCTGCAATACTACATGCATAAAGTGTTGTTGATTATTGTTATACCTTAGATAACATGGAAATGGCTATTAAAAAAGATGTTAAATTACGTTATATATATATGCATATAGTGGAAATTTTGGTGGCACACTTTTGGCTAGGTAATAATACAATGGTTATGCATTGGTTAATATTCATATGTGGCTCATGGGAGTAATGGCTTTGCATCTTTTTTATGGTGACTATGCTATGGTTCGGGGTTATGTTGATTACGCCATGGGAGATGATTATATACATGTTTGTTTAGATTGTATAGTGGTCAAACGATTGATTTGAGTTATGATGGAAATATAAACATGGGTGGCACATTTGGCAAAGTAACCACGCAAATGGTTGAGTTGTTATGTGGAACTCAGATTATGTTAAGGTTTAAATGGTTGATATTTTCAATCTATGGATTGATTAATGTTGTTAATGGAAGGGTCGTTGGCATGTACTGTGGAGTAAATGAGAGATGGGTGGAGGTGACGTGCATTTACTACACGTCACCTTTACCCTTCCTGTTGTCCACCACCCTAATCAGACTATTGTTTGATTTGGCTGTTGTGTTCATGCTCCGAATTTTTAGCAGGATGAAACCGCTTGACCGCTTCTCGTCTTAAGGTTTTCGATTGACATATATGTCTCTTTTGTCCATTCTTGACTTCACTCTGGTTATGAAATGTTTTTGGCTCAGTTTTATGGGTTTGTGTTGTCTTGAGTGCTGCAACTCTATGGGTTTCGACTTTGAATGAAAAATCGATGGTTTTGATTATGATTGTTATGAGTTCATTGGAGTTGGTGGTCTTCATGGGTGATAGCTTTTTGTTACCACTGCGTTTTGTTAAAGGTTTTTTTTTTATTATCTAGCTGGAGGATTGCCTTTGCGGTTCTCAGGTTTAACTAGAACCATGTTCGGCTTTATCAAGGGAATGCCTGCCGTTCACAAGCATCGTAGTCCTCCTTATGCATATGGCTTTAGCCTCGAAGTTCCACCATAGTCGGTGCCTCCCCTTTTGTGATGGCTACTGTGAAAACCCTTAACCCTCCAGACTGAAGCTGCATAGGGAGTCTGCCGAGCATGTTAAGATTATTGCGGTCTATTACTTTGAATGCGGGATCACCTGTTGGTCATATAGCAGTCTTGTTCATATGGCTTTTCGTCACTACCTCTGTGATAATAGCATGAGCCTTCCATTGTCAATTTGCACTTCTAAAGGTTTACCATCACTATCCTGTTGTCAAAGAATCAATTTTTGTTTATGGAAGGGCCTCTATCTTTTTCGATTTGTGTGTGGGTATACACAGTTATCGTGCTTGTTCGATTGATTGTTTTCCCTTACCACAATTCCGAATTGTTGGTTATTATACAACCGTTAGAATGGTGCTTATGATGTTTGGATAATGATTGGCATTGGCCATAAGGGTCTAGTGTTGTTCACACATGATGCGTCTTGTAGATGATGTTTTGGTAATTAGTGGATTGGATTGGATATTTCTACTGCATCTTTTGTCATTGGTACAATAGGCTTGAACGTGCATGACCTGGTCACTCACATGCAACTTAATAAATAACCCAGAATGATGTTTCGAGTTATGTCATGGTCATATGTTGTTGTGTGATTATTGGGAATATTACACGGTGGGATTCTCTTAGTTGTGCACCGTGTATAGTATGGATGACTTGTTTTTATGCTCGGTGATACCCACTGAGTTTTAAGTGCGTTTGTTTTTGCAATTGATCACTATTGATGACAGTCATCTTGGATGTTTGGCTTGGTTTTTAAGTCGCATTGAGATGTTTGTTTTTACAGTGGCATGGTTAGATGGATTCAGAAATTGACTTTGACTTCTGCATAACCTGTGTCTAATGATGATTGTTGGTTGTATAGTCGATTGCCTTTTTTCTCAAGCGTAGCATGTGAAGTTTGATTATTTTGGTTTTCCACTACATATATATGTGGGAATGAATATGAGTACAGATCTTGATTGGCTCCATTACAGGAGTAGTGTTTTCTTTATTATTTTGGGAGCATGAATTTTTAAATATAGATGTGGATTGAATAAATATATGGCAGTGGTGGATGTTAAGGATTATAGATTGGGAATGAGTGTTATTGTTGATTTTCATAAAATGCAGAATGTACAAAAAAAAGGAACAAAACCTCTACAATTGTGTGAAATACTTATGTTGTAATGGCACTGTGTTGAATATTAATGGACAATGAAATTAGGCAAATACACAGGAATTGTTACTCAGTCATATGATTGTTGGTTGATGCGTATTTTTCGTACTGCAAAATATGTTATGGATTGTTTGATTAATATCATGAACAATAAATGTTTTTTTTCCCTCTCATTATCTTAGTTTCCGCTAATTACAACCTCCTCACATTTCCCATTTTTATTTTGTTCACCCCCTATTCTGATATTGATGACAACTAAGAGAATTTTTGTGTCAAGTGGATGAAATGACCGTGTCTTGAAGTGGATCGTTGTAAAGTTTTTTGGGGGTTGATTTACAGTTGATTGTTGTTGTCATTGAGCAATGACTATTTCTTCTCCCCTTTCGTTATATCATATTTTCGCTCAATACCAACCCCTAATGTATCCCAGAACATTTTTTCAACCCCTCTGCTCATTGATTGATGTTAGGACAATTTGTATGGATTGGATTGCATGAGGCTGTTACATTCTGAGCCAAATATATTTCATATTTTTAAAGAGTTGTCATGCATGGTTATTTAAAAGACTATTTGCTAATTGTTAACATATGCAGGATGAGTTTTTTTAGCTGGGGAAGCCATGGCCAAGGAAATAGAGGTAGAGGTAACTGGAACCGAGGCCCAAGAAGGCCTAGGTTCTCTATACATTTTGATGTTGATTCAGAAGATCTCGGCCAATTGTTTCATGCTAGATTATTTAACTGGACTAGACATGGAATAGTCCAACCAAGGCATGAAAGGCCTCCCTTCCAAGCCCCTCAATCCCCCGACATCCCTGTGCCTCCTCATGTCTCTTTACAGCCTGAAGTCCCGAAAAATGATGGGTGGCAGGAGATTGTCCACTCGACATCCTCCCAACACCGTGGCTATCCAAACTTAACTTTGCCTGCTCCTCCACCTTTAAGCCCCATTGTCCAAAGTGCCCCTAACCACTCACCAGTGCAATCTTTCCATGCCAGCAAGAGATTGAATACTGAAGCCCATCATGCATTTGATAAAGGAAAATCTATTGCTGCCCCTTCCTCACCCTCCGACGACTCTAACAAATCCGTGTCTTCACGTATGCATTTGAGGGACAATTGTTCCCATGTGATTAGTGAGATAAAGCCTAAGGTCTCTGGCCAGCCCAAGGCAAATTCAGAAAAATCAAGAGGTGACAATAGCAACCAAGGAACGGTTGCATCACAGACTGGAAAATATGGCTTTTGACTTTTATGTTATTTATTATTTTATGATGGTGTACTTCATGGATTTTGGAAAACATGTTTTATTTTGGATATATGAGTATTATTTTGAAATATTTTCAAATTTCATGAGCTAAAATTGCCAAAAGTAAATGTGTTTGAGGGGAGGTGCAAGGGATGTGTTGTTTAACTAATGGATTTTGTGTATGATGGTTATGATTGTTATGAACTAAATGGAGTCACAAGGGGTCCCACCTACTAGTTATTATTTATTTATGACCCTATTATGATTATTACCCCCCTGCTTAACTAAAGTTAGTTGAGTCTTTAGTTAGCTTAACTAATAAGTTGGTTCAACTACTTCAACCAATTCAAATTTGTTAAAAGCTGAACAAGGGGAGGAACAAGGGAGGATAGAAGCACAAAGCATGCTAAGGTTTTCTCTTTGAGTTTATGTTGAGATAGTTCAGTTTTCATTCATTCATATATTCATCATAGCCTAATTCTCTTTTGTGATAGCAGGCTCTTATTGTAGACAACAATATTCAGGGCTTAATCAAATCATTCAGACACTTGTTCTTCAGAGGTGTTGATCTATATTTGATAGTCTGTGTAAACTTTTCTGATTATGAATTAATTTTCATGACTGATAAAGGCTATTGTGCAGAGTCAAGTGGGCAACAATCTATGGCAAGCCGATCCAACTTTTAGAGTTCAGTTTTGGTTTTCTGTCAGAGGTATTTTTGTATGTTCCATCGGGGATTTCTATGTTTGACATTGGTCCAAGATTTCTGTGTGAAGTTTTGTTAAGACAATGACTCTTTGGTGAATTGGAATAAAATAAAGGATTGCTTTATGTCTCATATATATTGAGTATCATCTTGGTGTCCTTACTTCTGTTCTTACATTTACTTCAACAACTGATATGTTCAAAAAAATACATAAAAAGTGAATTTCCAACAAGCTTTTTGTTGATAAAAGACTAGCCTAAGCACTTGTAATTAATACTTGTGAGTTAGGATATATATTTTTGTTGGCTATAAACATAGGGTGATATTCCCGTCTACTTTACTTTAGCCAAGTAAAGTCTGAAAATGCTTGAGTAAGATCAATTCATATCTTTTCCTCAACACCCCTGTCACCCTTTCTCTTCATAATCATGACAGAAGACCTAAGTCGGGTTATTCAAGCTTCAATTACAGACCATACTTTAGCTGGGTTAACCTTGCATGACATAGATCCTCTGGTCTCCCACAGTCAATTCATTGATGACACCTTGATGGGCTCCCCCATGGTCCAAGAGGCCCAAAAAATCCTCCTCATCCTTCAAACCTTCTGTGTTGCCTCAGGAATGGACATAAATAAAGACAAGTTCTAGATCTTCCTTTTTAACACCCCGATCCCAGTCCAACTTCACATAACATCGATCTTGGGTTTCACTCGAAGCTCCCTTCTGTCCAAATATCTAGGTATTCCCTTCCTAGACAAGACCCTTTGAAACAACTCTTGGGAAGGCCTTCTCACCTCCTTTATGAAAATAATTTCCTCTTGGACCTTTCGTGCACTCAACCTCCCTAGTCGCCTTATCCTCCTCAAGTCTATCATGCAAGCCCTGCCAATATACACCTTCTCAGCTTTAGCCACTCCAAGTTTCATCCTCAATGCTACCAGAACCCTGCAAATAAATTTTCTATGGAAGGGGGCCAAGACTGGAAAAAAAATGGCTCTAATCAGCTGGGAAAATCTCTGCAAACCCAAATCACAAGGAGGCCTCAGGCTAAGGGATCCGAAAAATATGAATAAAGTCTTGAGTGCCAAAATCTAGTGGAGATGGCTCAAGAGACCCCAAGATATTTAGGCCAAGCTTTGGAGGAGAAAGCATGAGCCAAGCATTGTCGAAAAGAACCCCATCAGATGGAACGAGAATACTCCAAGGTCCTTAATTTGGATGAAAACCAAGTAGAACCATCTTTTGGTGGTCAATCATGCCTTCTGGGAAGTCTTTAATGGAAAATCAACTTCATTATGGAATGACTCGTGGCAGTAGTTTCCCGTTCTAGCACAAGATTCCCTAGTTGACACCTTCCTCATCCTAGCTACCCAAGCAGGATTGACAAAAGTAGCAGACTATTAGCAAGAGAATCCACCTGGAGCCACATGGAAAACTTGTAAATCCTCTAGAAGTGACCTTCATCTTACAGAGCACGTGGATCTACAACCTTGATACAATTTGATTAATGCTAGGAAAATTCAAATCCTTCAGGGAGAGGACATATTACAATGGGGGCACTCATCACCAGGCATATTCAACATTGAAGAAGCTTACAATGTCAAGGTGGACCACTACCCCAACCCCCATGAGAAGGTCTGGATGAAAATATGGTCAAACAAGCATTGGTTGAAAATTAGTACCTTCCTATGGTTGGTGGATCATAGAAGTATTCTCACTTGGGACAATCTCATGAAGCGGGGATTCACAGGGCCATCTATATGCCCACTTTGCTTGAGGGAAGTGGAAATGCAAAATCTGCTCCTATAGCTCCCAAGTCTAGGATCAATGTGCCACAGTCATGCATACGTCAGGTCGCAAGCACGAGGGCCTCATGGAAACCATAGAAGAATGGCAAGATATAGCATTCCAATCTCCCATTCTTAATCACATATGGCAACTACTCCTAGGGTTTGTCGTCTAGAAAATTTGGAAAGAGAGGAATAGACGTATCTTCCTATCAACACAGCGAGACTGGAAAATTATCTGGACTCAAGTTTGCAGGAATATCAGAGAAGCCATCAGTCTGCAGCCATGGAAAGAAACAGATCTGAATTTTCCTACACACGAACAGAGCATCTTGGACAGCTGGAATGTCACCTCAAATCCCTTTTCCACCAAAAATCCCCAGTGCTCCCAAATCAGTAGATCAGTTCTAGAAGCTCGTAGATCAGTTCAGATCAGTTCTAGAAGCTTCTAGAACTGAATTGATTTGGCAAATTTGGCAGAATTTCCTCCCAGTTGAGAGGAATATATTCTTCCACCGAACAACCTCCATGGAGACATTCTATGTTAGATGGACGATCGGTCTATAGTAATGAGGAGTTCTAGATTCACTTTTTTTTTATTATCAGAGTGATCATCATGACATTAAGGGATTTTAGTGGTTTGAGCCCCCCTAGGGGAAGATGCTTCCTTCCAAAACTAAACCTTGCAAGATTATTAATTCTGAGACTAGAAACCTAGCTAGCCTCGTAGCCACCTGGTGGTGTAGATTTCTTTTATTGTTCCAGGTAAATTGTCCATTACTAGTCCTAATGTCCACTAGTTCTGTTCTTTCAATGAAAGTTGTGAACTCCTCAACATCTCTGTCCAATATTCTATTTCCGCCTTTTTTCTCAGCCAGGGTGGCTATAATGTTGAAGTCTCTTGGTAGAATCCAATGAAGGTTATTGTTCTACTCCCTTAGGTTTTCTAAGTCTAGGAGTATTCTTCTTTTATCTTCTAGCATATGGGGTCCATATACATTGGTGCATATCACCTCCTCTGTATTCCCTATCACTTTCATCTTTACAGATAAAGAGTGTCTTGTGGCTTCTAGTGAGAGTAAATTCACCGTTTTTGGATTCCACAGGGTGATAATACCTCCAACAGTGTTTTGACTATCTTTAGTCAGGAAATTGTACCTATTCTAGTACCTCTTATTTATTATTTCCATTCTGTCCATATTACATTTGGTCTCTTGAATGAAGCAAATATCTGGTTGTTCCATCTTCAGCCTATTTTTTAGGATTCTTTGTTTTCTAGGGTTGTTCAAGCCCCTTATGTTCCAAGTTATAACCTTCATTTTAAACATGTGGGGGGGAGTTAGGAAAAATATTTTTGATCTTACCCGAGTTTATCAAAAGTGCTCCTAATTCCTGTAGGGCTAACTATTTGATTTTCTCCCTTTCTTCCATCTTGCCTACTTTGGTGAGTGTTGTGGTTGACTATCTCCTGTCTTGATGCCCAGTTTTCCTAATTTTTCATGCATGTGTTTGGTTCCTCTAGTTTTTGCTTCCTCCCTCAAAAGGAAGAGGTATTGGATGTGATCCAACTGATTTGTAGGTATATTGTTGAGTCCTTTCTTTTTCCATTATTCCAGTATATTTGGGAGGTCTATCCCTTCCCTTTCCAAAATATTTCTTAGGTCTGGGTATTCTATTCCAACCTCACTTGGTGTCATTTCAGAATCTCCATCTACCTCCCGCATTGGTGTATTTGTGTCTCTGTCTCCTTCTTCAATTGATCCCTTGATGTGCCCGTGATTTCCTCGAGGGTTTTGATTCTTTGTAGTCTTATTTTCTTCCTGTTCGTTTGTCTCCCTTTCCTTTCGCCTTTTTTGTTCCTCCTCTCCCCCCTGTTTTGGGTTTCCCAATCCTTCAAAGTTATTCCTCGATTTCAGGTTTCTCTTTATGGGGGATTTTCCTTGTCTTCTATTTCATCTACCTTTGTAGTTTGGTCTAACAAAACCTTCCTCATCCTGGTGTTTTTTTGAGTTTTCCTGCTCTGTTTTTTTGTTTAGCAGGCATTCTCTTAGTAGGTGCCCGTGTTCATGACACCTTCTGCATCTAAATGAGATCTGTTCATAGTCTATTTTTTGGATCCATTCCTCATCCCTAAACTCCAGACTTATTACCTCTGATAGTGCCCCCAAGACATCCATCTCTATACAGATTCTCGCATAGGATGTATACTTTCCTTTTAATGTTGCATCATACGCCTTAACATATTTCCCCATCTTATTTCCTATAGCTTCGAAGGTGGACAACAACAAGTAATCCATTGGGAGGGAGTATAGCCTGAGCCAAATTGGGACACATTTAAAAGTATCCTTTTCTGGGGAGAAGTTTTCCTTCCAAGGTCGCATGTACAATCCCGCCAATGCATGAAAATAAGCCCCCCCCCCCCTCAAAAACCTTATCTATGTCTTCTAAATTCATGAAGACTGTTGTAAAAAAGCATTTAGATCCAAGGTGAATATCTACTTGTCCACTTGGCTTCCATTGATACTTAATCCAGCTACGCAGGGTCTTTTATGTGGGCCACAAACCCATAAACTTGCAAATCAGGGCATGTGTCTTCATCTGGTCTCTGAAGAGTTGGGTATGAGGATCTTCTAGAATCACCTTTGGGATTATTGATGTTTTTGGTTTGCATGGGTTGTTCCCTCCTCCCCCACTTGGGTTTGTTGGCTATGTCGTACTACTTTGGGCTTCTTTGGTCTCCTCCCCCACTCGTTCTTTTTTTTCTCTGGCCCCAACCCCGAGGTCCCTATTATTGGGTCCTTAAAACCTACACTGCATGGGATTTTCCCTCTATCCATCACAACTTGCTTGTAGGGAGGGAGTCTCGCTCCCTCCCCCTCTATTTACCATTCTTCTCGCTGTCGAAACCTGTTACCCTAGAACCAGACCCTAGATTCTTCCAACAGAGCTTGTTAGACCCCGCTATCATTTTTTACTCCAAACTATATCGAAGATCTAACAAAAAATATATAAAAAAAACACCATATTCGACATCATGAATGAATATATATATATATATATATATAAATTACCCCTAAACTTGTTATATTATTTAAATATTCTATATTTAAATTACCACTAAACTTAACTTGTTGCGCAAGCTTAACTTTTACATATTAAAAAATGACACACACACACACACACACACATATATAAGAATTACCCCTAAACTTGTTATATTATTTAAATCAATATGGTAGAAATTGTTGCTATAAACTTAATTTTGATATTTTTTAAAGGAAATATGTTGTTTTTATAAATATATATTTACATAAAAATTTATTTAACTCAACTTTCAATTCATAAAATTTAATAGATAATAAGATAAGATAATCTATTTTTAAGGTCACGACCAAGCCACACCAAATTGGTGTATGAGACCCCCTTGTTTCTGGGACAAGGGACCCCCCTCCGCCTAACTGGTAAAGTCTATGGAGGTATACAAATATAAAAAAAATAAATTATTAAATTTGAAATTGTTATATTATTTTAATATTCCATATTTCAATTACCACTAAATTTGTTAAACTTTATCTTGTTATGTTATTAAATTTTGGTAAAAAATGTACATGAAAGAGTTACCCACTATACTTTATTAACATCTCAATATAAATTTCAATTAATATTATTATCAAATTTTAAAATCATATATATATATATATATATATATATATATATA
>JASDQU010501404.1:21084-31333 GCA_032191745.1 Picea mariana | reverse complement strand
TTAAAACCTGCTAAAAATAGTAAATTGCCAAAATTGCCAGAAAACTTTTTTGAGCCATTTGGAAAAGGTGGGTGGCCAACGATATCCTCCTGGATCAAATCATTACAGGTGGAACCAGAAGAAAAGTGATAAATGAGCAAATGATTTGTTAATTTGAATGTTCATCTTTGTTTCTAGTAATTTGTTATATATTTCAGCATACATAATCTGTAGAGTTTGCAGACAAATACTTGAGTGTTCCTGAGATGTTGAAAGCATTTTTGGGCATTGCAATTTAATTTATGTGTAAATTTTTTATACTTCCTTGTCCCAAATAGCTTCATAAAATTATAACAATCCAACCAAGATGTAGTGTCACTAAATTTAATCAATTGAAATAAAAAAATTATTCATTGAAATGTCATCCACCAATAATAATTCAAATGAAAACTAAGTAGTATCACAAATATCTATGAGACCAACAGTGAAAAAATAAATAACCATATCACAAATACCAATCATACTATCAGTGAAAGAATGTCACGTCAATTGAAAAATAGCCCCCACCCATGAAATTCCATGGCACTATTCTCAATCTTTCAGATTCCTATTAAATGAAATGCTTGAAGCACAAAGCAATGACTAGACATGGTTACCTTTATCAAGTCCCCAATGTTTCCAACAAGGGAATAATGAATGGGATCTATGATGAATCCATTACCATGTTGGAGTTGGTATTTACCGACTTGGATCATGATTCCTTCATTGTCGGGTGGGAGGGAGGTGAAGGGTTTTTTGGCGAAAAATTTCTTTGGTGGAGGCTGAACAAGCGGAGGAACAAGGGAGGATAGAAGCACAAAGCATGCTAAGGTTTTCTCTTTGAGTTTACGTTTAGATAGTTCAATTTTCATTCATTCATATATTCATCATAGCCTAATTCTATTTTGTGATAGCAGGGTCCTATTGTAGACATCAATGTTCAGGGCTAAATCAAATCATTTAGACACTTGTTCTTCAGAGGTGTTGATCTATCTTTGATAGTCTGTGTAGAATTTTCTGTTTATGAATTAATTTTCATGACTGATAAAGGCTATTGTGCAGAGTTGAGTGGGTGGAAATATATGGCAAGTTGATCTAGCTTTTAGAGTTCAATTTTGGTTTTCTGTCAGAGGTCTTTTTGTATGTTCCATCGAGGATTTCTAAGTTTGACTTTGGTCCAAGATTTCCGTGTGAAGTTTTGTAAAGACAATGAATCTTTGGTGAATTGGAATGAAATAAAGGATTGCTTTATGTCTCATATATATTGAGTATCATCTTGGTGTCCTTACTTCTATTCTTACATTTATTTCAACAACTGATATGTTCAAAAAAATACATAAAAAAGTGAATTTCTAGCAAGCTTTTTGTTGATAAAAGACTAGCCTAAGAACTTGTAATTAATGCTTGTGAGTTAGAATATATTTTTTTGTTGGCTATAAACATAGGGTGATATTCCCGTCTACTTTACTTTAGCCAATTAAAGTCTAAAAATGCTTGAGTAAGATCAATTCATATCTTTTCCTCAACACCCCTGTCACCCTTTCTCTTCATAATCACGACAAAAGGCCTAAGTCAGGTTATTCAAGCTTCAATTGCAGACCATAATTTAGTTGGGTTACCCTTGCACGACATCGATCCTTCAGTCTCCCACATTCAATTCATTGATGACACCTTGATGGGCTCCCCCACGGTCCAAGAGGCCCACAAAATCCTCCTCATCCTTCAAACCTTCTATGATGCCTCAGGAATGGACATAAATAAAGACAAGTCCCAGATCTTATTTTTTAACACCCCGATCCCAGTCCAACATCACATAACATCGATCCTAGGTTTCACTCGAAGCTCCCTTCCATCCAAATATCTAGGTATTCCCTTCCTAGACAAGACCCTTTGAAACAACTCTTGGGAGTGCCTTCTCACCTCCTTTATGAAAATAATTGCCTCTTGGACCTTTCTTGCACTCAACCTCCCCAATCACCTTATCCTCCTCAAGTATTTCATGCAGGCCCTACCAATCTACACCTTCTCGGCCTTAGCCACTCCAAGTTTCATCCTCAATGCTACCATAACCCTGTAAAGAAATTTTCTGTGGAAGGGGGCCAAGACCGGAAAAAAAATGGCTCTGATTAGCTAGGAAAATATTTGCAAACCCAAATCACAAGGAGGCCTTAGGCTAAGGGATCCAAAAAATATGAATAAAGTCTTGAGCGCCAAAATCTGGTGGATATGGCTCAAGCAACCCCAAGATATCTGGGCCAAGCTTTGGAGGAGAAAGCATGAGCCAAGCATTGTCGAAAAGAACCTCATGAGATGGATCGAGAATACTCCAAGGTCCTTAATTTGGACAACAATCAAGCATAACCATATTTTGGTGGTCAATCATGCCTTCTGGGAAGTCTGTAATGGAAAATCAACTTCATTCTGGAATGACTCATGGCAGTATTTGCCCGTTCTAGCACAAGATTCCCTGGCTGACACCTTCCTCATCTCGGCTACCCAAGCAAGATTGACAAAAGTAACAGATTATTGGCAAGAGAATCCACCTGGAGGCACATGGAAAAATTGTAAATCCTCTAGAAGTGACCTTCATCTTACAGAGCACGTGGATCTATAGCCTTGGTACAATCTGATCAATGCTAGAAAAATTCAAATCTTTTAGGGAGAGGACATATTACAATTGGGGCACTCATCACGGTGCATATTCAACATCCAAGAATCTTATAATATCAAGGTGGACCACTACCCCAACCCTCATGAGAAGGCCTGGATAGAAATATGGTCAAACAAGCATTGGTTGAAAATTAGTACCTTCCTATGGCTGGTGGCTCATAGAAGTATTCTCACTTGGGACAATCTCATGAAGCGAGGATTCACAGGGCCATCTATATGTCTGATTTGCTTGAGGGAAGCAGAAATGCAAAATCATTTTCTCAATCTCTTCTCCTATAGCTCCCAATTCTGGGATCAATGTTCCACAGTCATGCATACGTCATATCGCAAGCACAAGGGCCTCAGGGAAACCATAGAAGAATGACGAGATATAGCATTCCAATCTCCCATTCTTAATCACATATGGCAGCTACTCCCAGGGTTTGTCCTCTAGCAAATTTGGAAAGAGAGGAATAGACGTATCTTCCTATCAACATAGCCAGACTGAAAAATTATCTGGACTCAAGTTTGCAAAAATATTAGAGAAGCCATCAGTCTGTAGCCATGGAAAGAAACAGATCTGAAATTTCCTACACACGAACAGGGCATCTTGGATAACTGGAATGTCACCTCAAATCCCTTTTCCATCAAAAATCCCCAGTGCTCCCAAATCAAAGGCAACCCCTCTCTTTGGTCTCCTCCACCTACAGGATTCATCAAGTTAAACTTCGATGGTGCCTCAAAAGGAAATCCAGGTGTAGCAGGTTTTGGTGTGGTCTTACGCAATAGACAAGAAGTTTTTCTCATCTCAACGGGCATTTTGGGTCATACCAAAAACAACACGACATAGCTATGGGGTCTCACAAAAGTTCTACATATAGCTCTAGCTTAGGGATACCACCAACTGGTTGTGGAAGGGGACTTGAAAGTAATTCTCAATCTCCTTGGGAAAATTCTTAATGGAGCGGACCTGGAAAAAATCTCACCCTCTTGGCATCTCTCCTCCGGGCTCAACACCATCGCAACTCTCATTCGACCTCAACAAGCTCTCATCCCTTCGCATGTAAAATGGAAAGCTAATTAGATTGAAGATGATTTATCCAATATTGGAGTTACCTTAGAGGGACCAGACCTTCTCTACATGGCCTCCACCCACATGGAGCATCTGATCCTCCAGAGATGCATTAACAAGGCTCTCACTATAGACGACCCCTCGGATCGGGTGTTAGTTGAGCACATGTGTCAATATGGAAGGGATGACGCATGCTAGCACAACACCAGCCACATGACTAGCACATGCACCTCCCCTCCTCCCACACCATGAATTTACGCAGCCTTCACTCATACCAGCGTGCCATTAACAGTTTGAGTGTGCTCTTCTCTGCCTCATCATCCAATCTATGGAGCCTCCATTATTGTGGTCACCTCTATGCATGTGCATCCTCCCTCTCCAGCAATATTCATACCATGGTGCTCTTCGACTGGTTCATCAGTTCTTCCTCTTTTCACCAGAGCCATCATGCGGTGTGCACTCCTCCATGGTGCTCACTTGCTACGCTAGCCAATTCTCACTACCTGATTACCTTCTTCTTGCTTCAGTCATGCCTCAACTGTGGGGGAAATCCAAGCGAGGATCTTCCTGGTACCAAAATAGGTCACTCATGGTCATTCAACCTCAACCTGCCCTCAAACCTTCGCACAACTCTGAGCCTTCTTCTCTGGCCAGTCCTCTCAGATTCAAAGTGTCCTTCCACCTCTTTCCTCGCCTTGGGCTTGCCGAATTGAGTGGTTCAACCTCTTGGGAAACTCATTGGGATTTTCCCCAGGGCCATTTCTAGACCTGGTCTCTTCCTTATACCCTGCCTTGGTCGTCCCACCAAATTTGCCTAAGAGTTCAGCTCTTGCGCCACCACTAGTGAAATCACCACCAATCTAGTCTCCATAGGAGGACACCTCCATCCACTGGGAGAAACAACAGGACTAGCCCCACTCCTGCTCGAATTGTGCCACCTGTGAAAATTTCCAAGACGACCTTGCAATTCTACAAGACCTGGTATTCGAGTTCCACAAGGAGGTGGAATACCTATGGTTTCGCTTGGAAATTCTAGACAAGAAGGGGATGCAAATCCTACAAATTCTCTCCTCTCTGAATGGCTCTCGACACTCCACATAACATGCACCCGGTGCACCAATGGCCTTTGCGGCGGTCTCGGTTTCGTCTCTCCAAATGTCAGTAGTGGACAGTGCAACAACAGGCTCGACTTCGACTCTCCATGTGACTACATTGGACAAGGTGGCATGCAACATGTCGGCTTCCTGAGCCATGACATCTGCACAAGTGTCAGACTGCATGGCATGTTTTTAGTTTTTTTTTTTTATATTTTGAAAAATGTACTTTTGGACAATTCTCTTTTTGTTTGTCATAAGTTAGTTCTAGAAGTTCTAGAAGCTCGTACGAATCAGTTTCCCCACGGGGCGATTATGTTCCATATGTTTAAAATTGATGCATGAATCTTGGTTCGACTTTGGTTTAGAAGGCACTAGCTGAATTGGTTTCCCTTCGGGGAAATTCAGTAATTACAATCCTCGGACAAACTTGGCGATACTGTAATTTTTGCCTTTGAAAGGTTTTATATATATATACTTAAAAAAAAAATTATCATGAAATTTTAAAATATCACATCATATTATTATTACTATCCTATAAACTTTTTAAATAATCATATTTGGACATCATATTTAGGCCATAAATTTAATTTATCATCATTATAATAATTTCAATTATTAAATTTAATATTAACATGAAATTTTAAAATCATCACATTGTATATGAAAGAGTTACCCATTATACTTTATCAACGTCTCAATATAAATTTCAATTATCCCAATTAATATTATTATCAAATTTTAAAATCATAGCTCCACCTAGATATGCAACTTGGTCTCAACCGATGGTGGATATGCTACTAGCTAGGGACCTACTACCATTGTATATGAAAGAGTTACCCACTATACTTTATCAACATCTCAATATAAATTTCAATTATCCCAATTAATATTATTATCAAATTTTAAAATCACATCTCCTCCTGGATTTGCAACTTGGTCTCAACCTGATGGTGGATACGTTGCTAGCTAGGGATCTACTACCATTGTACATGAAAGACTTACCCACTATACTTGTTCTGCCACAAGCGTTGAAACCTGAACATGCGGTCGATTGAGTGCCCCGACCAACTAATGAACTAGAACTAGAGTTTGAATTTCACAAAAGACTTATCACTAAAACCAGAGGAAAAAACAGTAAGGGGACTAGACATGAGGCGAACCCGGGTGTCCATCTTGGCGGACTTTGAAGGAAAATGACTCACAAATAGTCAGGCACCGAATTTTCACAGGCTCGCTTGACAGGGAGTTGTACAAGATGTCCAAACACTTACTGTGGGTATGTTAATTATGCAACTTCTCTGCCAAATCTTTGCGCATCTTGAAGATCAAGACTAGGTGGTCTTCTGCGAGCTTGCAAGAGCTGGGAACTGGGTGAGCATGCTCTTTTGCGTCGTCTTCATTCTAGCATTCATCCAAATTTATTCCGAGGTCCTCATCCTTAGCAATGAAAAAATTCCTACAATGAACCTCCATTTGATGAGGTAATTCCTCTTCAACCATGCAACATGTCTCGACTGGCTCTAGAAAAATCAAAGTGGTGATGGTACCTGTGACCAGTCGTTGTTCCAAGTTGGTCTTCAGAAAATTTGGCAAAATTTCCTCCCAATTGGGAGGAATCTCTTCTTCCACCAGACAACCTCCATGGGGACACTCTGTGTTAGATGGATGAAGCTTTGGTTGAGCCACCTCATACTAGTTCTGGTCAGAGTAGGGTGAGTGGTCCAAACTACCTCTTGGAAGGGGAGAGAGAGAGGATGGTCTCGATCATTTGTTCATGCCGAACTAGTTGTAATAGGCTGGCCCATGCTGGGGATTACTTAAGTCGGGCACCGAATTTTCACAGGATTGCTTGACATGGAGTCGTACAGGTCATCCAATCACTTGTTGAGGGTATGTTGGTTATGCAACTTCTCTGCCAAATCCTTGTGCATCTCGAAGATCAAGACCAGGTGGTCTTCAGTGAGCCTGCAAGAGCTAAGAGCCGAGTGAGCATGCTCCTATGCGTCATCTTCATTCCAACATTCATCCCAATTTATTTCGGGGTCCTCATCGTTAGCAACGACATAATTCTTACCAAGATCATCCATCTTATGAGGGAATTCCTCTTCAACCATGCATCTTGTCTTGGCTAATTCCGAAAAAATTAAAGGGGTGATGGTACCTTTGATTGGTCGTTGTTCCAAGGTGTTCTTCGGCAAATTTGGCAGAATTTCCTCCGAGTTGAGAGGAATATATTCTTCCACCGGACAACCTCCATGGAGATGCTCTATGTTAGATGGACGATTGGTCTATGGTGATCAAGAGTTCTAGCTTCATTTTTTTTTGTATAAGAGTGATCATCATGGCGTTCAAGGATTTCAGTGGTGTAAGCCCCCCTAGGGGAAGATGCTGCCTTCCAGAACTAAACCTTGCAAGATTATTGATTCTGAGACTAGAAACCTAGCTATCCTCATAGCCAGCTGGTGGTGTAGATTTCTTTTATTGTTTCAGGTAAACTGTCCATTACTAGTCCTAATGTCCACTAGTTCTGTTCTTTCAATGAAAGTTGTGAACTCCTCAACATCTATGTCCAATATTCTATTGCCGCCTTTTTTCTCAGCCAGGGTGGCTATAATGTTGAAGTCTCTTGCTAGAATCCAATGAAGGTTACTATTCTTCTCCCTTAGGTTTTCTAAGTCTACGAGTATTCTTCTTTTATCTTCCAACATATGGGGTCCATATACATTGGTGCACATGACCTCCTCTGTATTCCCTATCACTTACATCTTTACAGATAAAGAGTGCCTTGTGGCTTCTAGTGAGAGTAGATTCACCATTTGTGGATTCCACAGGGTGAGAATACCTCCAACAGTGTTTTGACTATCTTTAGTCATAAAATTGTACCTATTCCAGTACCTCTTACTTATTATTTCCATTCTGTCTGTATTGCATTTGGTCTCTTGAATGAAGGAAATATCTGGTTGTTCCATCTTTAGCCTATTTTTTAGGATTCTTTGTTTTCTAGGGTTGTTCAAGCCCCTTATGTTCCAAGTAATAACCTTCATTTTAAACATGTTAGGGGGAGTTAGGAAAAATATTTTTGATCTTACCCGAGTTTATCAAAAGCGCTCCTAATTCTTGTAGGGCTACGTTGTTTGATTTTCTCCCTTTCTTCCATCTTGCCTACTTTGGTGAGTGTTGTGGTTGACCGTCTCCTGTCTTGATGCCCAATTTTCCTAATTTTTCATGCATGTGTTTGGTTCCTCTAGTTTTTGCTTCCTCCCTCAAAAGGAAGAGGTATTAGATGCAATCCAACTGATCTGTAGGTATATTGTCATGTCCTTTCTTTTTCCATTGTTCCAATATATTTATGAGGTCTATCCCTTACCTTTCCAAAATATTTCTTAGGTCCGGGTATTCTATTCCAACCTCACTCAGTGTCATTTCAGAATCTCCATCTACCTCCCGCATTGGTGTATTTGTGTCTCTGTCTCCTTCTTCAATTGATCCCTTGATGTGCCTGTGATTTCCTCGAGAGTTTTGATTCTTTTTAGTCTTATTTTCTTCATGTTTGTTTGTCTCCCTTTCCTTTAGCCTTTTTTGTTCCTCCTCTCCCCCCTGTTTTGGGTTTCCCAGTCCTTCAAATCTATTCCTCGATTTCAGGTTTCTCATTGTGGGGGATTTTCCTTGTCTTCTATTTCATCTACCTTTGTAGTTTGGTCTAACAAAACCTTCCTCATCCTGGTGTTTTTTTGAGTTTTCTTGCTCTGTTTTTTTGTTTAGCAGGCATTCTCTTAGTAGGTGCCCGTGTTCATGAAACCTTCTGCATCTAAATGAGATCTGTTCATAGTCTATTCTTTGGATCCATTCCTCATCCCTAAACTCCAAACTTATTACCTCTTATTGTGCCCCCAAGACATCCATCTCTATACAGATGCTCGCATAAGATGTATACTTTCGTTTTAATGTTGCATCGGATGCCTTAACATATTTCCCCATCTTATTTTCTATAGCTTCGAAGGTGGAAAAAAACCAGTAATCCATTGGGAGGTGTTAGAAAAACAGGACCATGGAGCAATAAAATAAAACAAATGCGGAAAAAAAAACATAGAAGACACACAATACAATAGAGACACAGATTTACGTGGTTCACCCAGTGTGGGCTACGTCCACCAGAGAAATTGCCAGGTCCTTCCTTTATTATTATCCAGCATATGAAAAGATACAACCTACAACAAACCCACTGTAACTTCATCTTCTTTCTCTCACAGTCTCCTATCTCAGAATACAATATTCGCCATCAACCATAGCCGCAATACATTTCCCTCATAAAAGAGGGTTTCCTTCTAGGGAAAAAAACCTAACATAATCTCTATCATTAGATCTATGACCTTATAATGAACAGTCCAGATTTACAATGAAATTACAATATACATTTACAAGGCAATTTTTCCTTCGGGGGCTTTGCCCCCGAACCCTCGCTTGCCCCCAGACCCCCCAGCCGGGGGGATAGCCCCCCTGGACCTCACAGAAGGGGTACCCCCCCTCTGCACTCCCTCGCGTGGAAGAGTGTACATATTTATGGGGTGTAAATACTTCATGGGGTATAAGCACGGCTGAAATTAAAAGACCTCTGAATCAGGAAGATAATTAGGCTCCACAACCAACAGGAGGGAGTATAGCCTGAGCCAAATTGGGACGCATTTAAAAGTCTCCTTTTCTGGGGATAAATTTTCCTTCCAAGGTCGCATGTACAATCCCGTCGATGCATGAAAATAAGGTCCCTCCTCAAGAACCTTATATATGTCTTCTAAATTCATGAAGACTGTTGTAAAAAATCCTTTAGATCCAAGGTGAATATCTACTTCTCCGCTTGGCTTCCATTGATACTTTATCCAGCTACGCAGGGTCTTGTATGTGGGCCACAAACCCATAAACTTACAAATCAGGGCATGCGTCTTCATCTGGTCTCTGAAGAGTTGGGAATGGGGATCTTCTAGAATCACCTTTGGGATTATTGATGTTTTTGGTTTACATGGGTTGTTCCCTCCTCCACCACTTGTGCTTGTCGGCTCTATCGTACTGCTTCGGGCTTCTTTGGTCTCCTCCCCCGCTTGTTCTTTTTTTCCCTGGTTGTCCTCATTATGTTTCTCTGGCCTCGACCCCAAGGTCCCTATTAGTGGGTCCTTAAAACCTACGTTGCATGGGATTTTCCCTCTATCCATCACAACTTGCTTGTAGGGAGGGAGTCTCGCTCCCTCCCCCTCTATTTACCATTATTCTCGTTGTCGAAACCTATTACCCTAGAACCAGACCCTAGATTCTTCCGACAGAGCTTGTTAGACCCCGCTATCATTTTTTCCTCCAAACTATATTGAAGATCTAACAAAAATTAAAAAAAAAACAAACACCATATTCGACATCATATATATAT
>JASDQU010501404.1:0-21064 GCA_032191745.1 Picea mariana | reverse complement strand
ATTTACATAAAAATTTATTTAACTCAACTTTCAATTCATAAAATTTAATAGATAATAAGATAAGATAATCTATTTTTAAGGTCACGACCAAGCCACAACAAATTGGTGTATGAGACCCCCTTGTTTGTGGGACAAGGGACCCCCCTTCACCCGGTGATTTGACTGATAAATTGTTATATTATTTTAATATTCCATATTTCAATTACCACTAAACTTGTTAAACTTTAACTTGTTATGTTATTAAATTCTGGTAAAAAATGTACATGAAAGAGTTACCCACTATACTTTATTAACATCTCAATATAAATTTCAATTGATATTATTATCAAATTTTAAAATCATATATATATATATATATATATATATATATATATATATATATATATATATATATATATATGAATTATCCCCAAAAATATAGTTACCAACTTAACAAGAATTCTCTATATATATGAATTATCCCCAAAAATATAGTTACCAACTTAACAAGAACTCTATAGAGTTTTCATTTTTTCGGGGGTCAAGTTTTTTACCCCGTTTTTAAAAATGGTGCTACACCCCCCTCCCTTTTTAGGTGGTTTTTTGATATTTTAGATTTTCTGATACATAAGGTTTCCACTTTGTTTTTTTAAATGTTGTTTTTTTTCATTTATTTTTAAATTGTTCAATTTTTTTTTCTTTTGTCTCAGTTTTTTCATCTATTTTCAAACTTTTCTATTTTTATTTTTTATTTATTTTTATTCAATGGTGTTTTTAATCATATTTACATGCTTCATCCAATGTTAAAAATGTTGTACACCATTTTTTTTTTTAAATTAAGATTTTTCAAATAATTATGTGTCCTTAATTAAGTTATACTTCCATACATTTTAAATATAGTGGAAAATATCATTTTTAACACATTTTTTTTTACCTTACTTCAATACATAGAAAATAATTGTAGTTAAATAACACTTTTTTTAAATATTTAGCAAAAAAATATAATTCATGTGTTTTTGGATCAATTAAAAACTAAAAAAAATGAGAAACAAATAGAATTGAAATTTAAAAAACAAATTTATATGAGCAAAAAATCATTGAAGAAAAACCTAAAAAACTAAAGAGAAAAAGGGAAAATAATAATAATAATAATAATATATATATATATAGAGAGAGAGAAAATGAGAAAAAATTAAGAAAAAGGTAAAAGAAAAAACTATAACTCAAAAACACTTTAAAAAGATGAAAAAAAATTCTAAAATTAAAAATATATACAAAAACCCCAAATTAAAAAACCTAAAATAAAAATTTTAATACAAAATTAAAAAAAAAATTAACAAAAATAAGTTGAAAACCTTAAAACTACAACAAAAAAAATTAAAATTTATATAAAAAACTTTAAAAAAATAAAATTTATACAAAATAAATTCGTATATATCTAAAAAAAACATAAACATATATTTTATAATGTTATAATATAACATTGTTATATTATAACAATGTTATATATTATAACAATGTTATATTATAACATTGTTATGTTATATTACAACAATGCTATAATATAATATAACATTGTTATAATATAAACAATGTTATATTATAACATTGTTACATTGTTATATTATAATAAGTGCTATTTTAGTGGCGATGTTCCTGCCGAGAAGATGATGTCTCTGAGCTTTACATGTTGAAGATTTTTCAGATCTAGATGGTTTAATGTTGACAGTGTCCCTACATATCAAGGTTCTTGTAAAAACAAAAATATATGATATGTTAAGGTTGCAAAGGTATACTGCAAAGGATATGGTAAAGTAAGGATTCAAAGGTAAACACTGCAATTTTTCAGGTGTATACCGAAAAATCCAAGACGTTGCCTGCAAGCATGCTCTTTATAAGCAAGAAACTGTGAGTATGCTAGTATTGTTGATTGTGAGGAAGTCATGTGGCCCTGCATTATGATGTTCAACGCCATAATATATAACCGCGTAGAAATCAAAACCAATCCATGTCAGTACTGAAGAACCCAAATTATCTAAATAACAACGTATGGGATCTTTATTGTTGACAATATTGGACATTAAATATTGTTGTGGATGGTGAACACATGTTTCCCAACTAAATGTTTGATACAACCCGAGTTGCTCACTTTCACACCAGTTTTGACAAAGTATTCGTAATTTTGATAATTGGGCAGCTTAGTGTGATTCAAACTAAACACTTCATGATACATAAAGTGTAATATATACACATGTACAGGTGTGATATCAACAATAATTAGATTTCAGAAAGCATATATTAAGGTGAATTGCTTACCAAAAAAAATGGCAATATTGAGGTTGAAACCATAACCATGGTCGCACCTCCAAATGTGAATGGTCCCTTCATTCATAAATGGTAATGTGACATGATTAGTCTTGTCCTTCCTTCATAAAGTATTGTGTGAGCCACTGCAACTGAGACCAAGCTCGAAAAACAATGAGGCTTAGTCGCTACTTTTGAAACTATAACTTTCATAATTGAATTGGTCAATGACTTCCATGTGTACTAATCATTACAGGTGGAACCAGAGAAAAAGTGATAAATGAGCAAATGATATGTTAATTTGAATGTTCATCTTTGTTTCTAGTAATTTGTTATATATTTCAGCATACATAATCTGTAGAGTTTGTAGACAAATACTTGAGTGTTCTTGAGATGTTGAAAGCATTTTTGAGCGTTGCAATTTAATTTCTGTGTAAATTTTCTATGCTTCCTTGTCCCAAATAGCTTCATAAAATTATAACAATCTAACCAAGATGTAGTGTCACTAAATTTAATCAATTGAAATAAAAAAATTGTTCATTGAAATGTCATCCACCAATAATAATTCAAATGAAAACTAAGTAGTATCACAAATATCTATGAAACCAACAGTGAAAAAACAAATAACCATATCACAAATACCAATCATACTATCAGTGAAAGAATGTCATGTCAATTGAAAAATAGCCCCTGCCCATGAAATTCCATGGAACCATGGCATCAACAGGGATCAAAAGAAATTGCAGATTGAATCACACCTGATTCGTTGTGGCTTTGATTTTATTAGTTGCAACTTTGAGAAGTAATTCACTATTGGAACCACCAAGATAAAGGATCAACATCCATCCGATTTAATTGACGTAAAAGGGAACAATTATTTCTGCAATTATTGTACCCGTGATTAGTTTCAAAGACACTCTTAAATGTCACTTCTGCAAGAACATTATATTGCAGCAATAATTTAGTAAGAGACATAGAGTTCGTTCTAGTTGGAATATTAAACAGTTAACTGCAAATTAACAAAAAAATAAGTCAATTTGATCCATTTGTCGTTGTGGAGGCTAAGTCGATTGTATCCATATGTCGTAATGGAGGCTAAATTGGCATGTGAACAAATAGTTGTCGAGCTCAAACTCCAGCTCAGGCACAACAATGCAGATTTCTCATAATCGATTGTAATTGAATTACTCAAGGATTTCCACACAAGAGACAACAACAACTAATCAAATAACAACATTGTAAGTAGCGAGACTTCAATGTATATATCCAATTGGTTTTTCGTTGATATTAAAATCTTGAAGAATCTATGTGTTTTGAATTTGGGAACGAAAGATTATCTCTTTTCTGTTGTATATAACATAGGCATTACCATGTGTGTAAAGACCCCTCCGTACACAACGTAAATGTAAGCGACTACAATGAAGTAGTGTATTTTTTTTTGTAAAACACGTTAAGACAAATCAAGTAGTGACTAAAGGAAATATTCATCTATCTAAAGGGAACAAACAATTAAAATATAAAACTACTAATCACAACACTGGGAAACAGTAAATTGAGATTTAACTAAAGGATGTAAAACAACATTTTTCCATACACCTTACATTTTCTTCTAGTCACATTATTACTTGTGCAAATATCATTCTCATTTAATAACATAAACCACTACTCTACTGAAAAATAATTCTCCAATTCAATTCTAATTCAGTATAATAATCACAAACATAACATGGCATGGAATTTTACTTTCCTAAGACTTTTGGTGTAACTAAAACCCAACAAAACTCTTCATATCTATCAAGTGTGACCCTCAGAACATGCCTTGAGATAATGTCTACATATGTCTTAATCATAAAGGAAGATTATTAATTCTATCTATAATTACATTTTTATGGTATAAGTTAATACACCTCCTCAAGTCATATAAGGAGTCATCTTAAGATCTAGTTATTGATGTTTAACTTAAATCAACATGTCCACATAGAATAATTCCTACATTACAATTTACAATTGCAAGTATATCTTTAATTGAAAGGAGATCCATAATAATTTAATTTCCTATGGAATAAGACAATATGTTGAGTGCAACCATATATCTCCTATCTAACTTCGATTTTATACTAAGTGGATTACCACAATCTCAAGAACTAATTTGAATTACAATCAATGACTAACTTGCAACCTTTTTTTTTTCAAATAATTGTTTAACAATAATTACCTAATAGTTAGTAATAGCCATATATTATGTATAACACATTTTTCTAAGAAGTAATTAATATCGATAATATGTAATATTTTCTTTTAATTTACTCATATATTTATTATTAATATAATTTACAACAAAATCTTAATTTAAGATCTGAATAGTATAACTGCAATAATGTAGAAACAAAGTTTTTATAAAGATAACTTAAATGATCTAATTTCCAAAATGGATTCAATTCAATGCATTCCTAACATGTGTCAATCAATCAAAGGGTAATAGTAGGAAACTCGAAGGAATTTGACTGTAAGTATTACTTAACTAGGAGACTTAGCGAAATATTACACGACCACCCAATTGATTATTACAATCATTTAAGTGTCCTGATTCTATGCAAGTTCACAATTATAGGAAACCCAGATTTTATGAAGGTAACCAAATGCAACAACTACACAATCACCCAAAAACGCAGTTATTCCCAGCCATAAGACGCAACTACTACACGATCACAATGCATCCACAATTTCTATCTAAATTTATTGTCATTCAAGTATAACCTTGTTGCCAATACACAGTCATAATTGTTGCCATTACAAAGTCATAATCGTTGCCATTACACAGTCATACAATGAAATAAATTCACCCAACCAAATACACTTTCAAACGTTGTCATTCACATCAACATTGCAATTAATTCATTGTTCATTAATAAAAGGAAACTCTGCAAAATACATGATTTGTTATCTATGAATTATATGGGGTCACTGTTTACTAAATATATGATGCCCCTACCCATTAACACCATATGTTGCTATGTAAACCAACACGCAGGGTTAATGTTGTCTAGATTATATAAAACGTTGTCACCAAGTATTCAATTGTAGTCACATTTTACAGGTAAAATCGTGGTCCAATCATTCAATTCACGGAGTAAATGGATGCTATTGTTGGCACAAATATAGGTGAAATCCCAGAGAAAATATACAATAACGATGGCATAATAGATATGAATCGCAGAGGTAAAATCATTGCCAAATCAAGGTAATATTGCATTGAGTTTTATCATAAGAAAATGCATTCAAATAATGGGTAAATTCTTTGCCTAAAAGTTACAGAAATCTCTGTGTAAGTAATACAACAATCGTGGTCTAGATATCACCAGAATTCGTAGTTTCTGCATTACAAATTCATTGTGTCAAAGTTGTTTTAAAAGAAAATGGGAGATATAAACGCAGTCAATATTGATCCAAAAACACAGATCTAAATGAGATGTATGCATAACTGTGTAAAACGTGAGCGTATAGGTGAAACACAAAACTAAGACTGTAATAAACGCAGTCAATATGTGATCCCAAAAAACACAAAGTAAAATGAGATGTATGCATAACTGTATAAATCGTGAGTGTATAGGTAAAACACAGAGCAAGGACGGTGTGATAAGGATTCAAACGCAGTCCCACAGTACATAAAAGTCGCGGTGTATAAGAGATTCAAATCACATTCAACAATTAAAAACGCAGTCAATATATAAATCAAACATTTTCATTCACATATTAATAACGCTGAGATTTTACCAATCAAAGAGCTGGGAATTGTCATTAAAATCGAGAATAAAATTCCCTCCAAAAACGTAGAGGTGATATTAAAAATGCAGAGAGTATTAAGTTGTTCACAGAGAAAAATGATAAACAATACGCAAAGGTACTCAATCACCAAAAGGCACAAAGAGAATCATTCAGCCATGAATCAATCAAACGCAGGGATAAGAAAGGGGTAGACAACTGGGAAAAAATTATGCTTTGCTCATCATCCACGCACATAAAAGCAGGGCATTAAATCTATAGGTCTATAAACACCAAAGTGACGACCATCGATTCGGCTCCTAGTCGACTGCTCAAGCATGAACTGATGACCTAAGGATAAGGGCGGAAGACAAAGCACAATGTCTTCATAATAATCAATAAAACCCACACAGATAAGTTACTGAAATTAGAAGTTGGCTTCGCCAAGGGAAATTCAATCAAAAAACAACAAGCAAGGGGATTACAATACCATAGGAAAGAAGGTGCAAGACAATGCATGGAAATGAAATATTAAATGAGCACAGATAAATAACACGAGTAAATTTAATTTCATTGTAAGTAATAGTTAAACTGACATACCTTAGCCAAACACAACTGCTTAGTATTTTCTGTCCCGCGTGCTCCATCCAACTTCCGCTTGTCGACCGATGTGACCTCACCGATACCTCCCAACCAACGCTAGGGGTACTCTTCTTCCCCCTGAGCCCCCCGAGCCACAAAGGGGCCACACACACTATACCAGAGAACAACTAGCACCCAAATCACCTCGCAAGGTCAAGTTACCACTCGTTACCCAAGCTGGGTATCCCAACTCCCACAAGATAAGTTTAGTCAAGACAACAATTCAACAGCGTAACGTTACACATAAAGATAATATCCATACTCCTCCTCCTCCATCATTTTTATAGTGTCTTTCAAGTAATTAGTTTCCCAAATTCTCATTAAATTCCCTTTTTCATTTAATTAATTAGGAAAAACCTCCCCCGTACACATTTCACCCATCCCCTAGTTGCACCAGAAATTCAATTTTATTAGTTAATTAATTATTCCTATTTCCCTCACCCACCTAAAAGCATTCCTAAAAACGCTCCTAGGTGTCCCAAAATTCCCTTACACTTTTTAAATGACTTACGTCTTACTTAATTCCTAGTTGAGTTCAAAAATAGTAAGTTCCCACGGCAATATTCCTTACTAAGTTAGACATTCGGCTTTTTCTTTGTGTTTCCCCTTTTCCCTTTAGCTTCCTATTTCTTTTAAGTTTCTCTCCTTTCCCTTTTTAACTAAAAATCAATTTAGCAAGTGTAGAAAAACAAACATTTACCCCTTTTTCTTTTTAATTAAAAATTAAAATAACATATGTAGATAAAACAATCATTTCCCTTTTAAAATTTTAATCCCCCAATATAATTTGATTTTTATAATTTAATTGAAATTCTTACCCCCTTCTTGTTACATGTTTAATTGAAATTATTATTTTTTACCACATGTGTTACTTAGACCTAGATTTTAATTTCACTAGGCTGGGTGACATTTTTATTAGGGAAAATTGTTTTAAATCTTACTTATCACATCATTCGTTTTAAGGTTGTCTAGGTTTATTCACTTACCAATTAAAAACACAATGTGCCCTTCAGGAAGCACTAGGTGCTCCAAGGGTGCCACTCAGCTCTTTCTGTTTTCCTTGCGTGATGTAGTATGTGCTCCAAGAGTGCCACTTGCCTCTTTCCATTTTCCTTGTGCGACGTGTCCTTCAGGACACACTACGTGCTCCAAGGGTGCCACTCGCCTCTTTCTATTTTCCTTGTGCGACATGCCCTTCAGGACGCATTACGTGCTCCAAGGGTGCCACTCACCTCTTGATTGACTTGGTAGACACAAAAAAAACCTGGAGTCAATACTCCGCCAGGTGATCTTGTGGGAGACTAAGGGCAAGTGTCCTCAAAGAATAAGTTCGCTCAGTGCGCGCAAGATCAGGATGTTACATACACCCCCTCTTAGTCTAAACTTCATCCCGAAGTTTCACAATATATAAGTGCTGAAATAATGTGTATCACAATATCATAAGTCTATCTATCAAACAAAAATGGAATCTGTTGGCACATATCATAGGCGTCCTCCCTGGTCGTCGAGTGCGGACTATAGTTGTCCCATTGGAACTTGACCTGATCTATGGTTCGATGTCATATCTGTCGAATGCGATGGTCCAAGATGTGGATTGGCTCCACCATGAGAGCACACTTGTCAAATACCTACAAGGAACCCATGTCAATAACATGTGTAGGATCACTAATTTAATGTCTCAAAAAAGATACGTGAAAAACATCGTGCATACGCCTCAAAGAATTAGGCAAGGCTAGTCGATAGGCCATAGACCCCTTCTTTTCGACAATCTTGAAAGGTCCCAGAACCTAGGAGAGAGTTTAGCACCCCTTCCAAACTTGTTCAAACTCTTATGCAGTTTCACCTGCAAGAAGACTCGATCTCCAACTTCGTAACTACGGTCGACACGGTGCACATCGACATAACTCTTCTTCTGATCCTGCACTTATTTGATCCTTTGTCTTATTGTTTGCATTTGATCCTCCATTTCTTGGATCGCTTTTGGTCCCACCAAGACCCTATCCTCAAGTCGATCCCAACTCAAAGGCGTCCGACATGATCTCCCATAAAGGAACTTGAAAGGTGCCATCTTAATGGTGCTCTGGTAACTGTTGTTATATGCGAATTCTACCAGTGGAAAGAATTCCTCCCAACACTTATGTTGGTCCATCATGACATGCACAACATGTCTTCCAAGATTTGGTTTGTTTGTTTTCTTTGCTCGTCTGTCTCGAGGTGATACACAGTACTAAAGTTAATTTGGGTTCCCAAGGCCTCTTGGAAACTAGTCCAAAATCGTACAGTAAACATCAATCCTCGATCAGATATAATCCTCTTAGGCACGCCATGTAGACTCACAATCTCACTAATGAAGACCCTAGCTATTTTAGGTTCCTGATACATTGTATGCACAGGAATAAAATGAGCACTCTTCGTCAGAGTATCAACTGCCACAAAAATCACATCTCCTTGCCGTGAATGGCAATCCAATAATGAAATCCATCGAAATAACCTCTGGAATAGCGTGTGGTTGTAGTAATCCTATTGGATGTCTATGTTCAACCTTCATCTGCTGACATTCTAGACATTTGGCCACGTAGTTGACTGTGTCTACCTTCATTCCTTTCCAGAAGAATAAGGGTTTAAGGTCTTCCCTCATCTTTGTGACTCTCGGGTGAGCCATGTACACTACTCTATGAGCCTCGTTTAGGATCAAGCTACTCAACTCGTCGTTCGGTGGTACATAAACTTAATTTTTAAATCTCAACAATCCATCATCATCAAGCGTAAATCATTCAAATCTTGGTACCATCATGGTGTTCTATCCGATAAAATCCTTGACCTCCTTGTACGAGTCATCGTCGTGTCATAAGGTTAGAATCTTTTCATGTAGATTCGTCTGAAGAGCCATCACTAAAAATATGCATAGTCTCTGACTCAACGCATCAACCACTTTGTTCATTGTTCCCTTTACGTAAGTAATCTAAAAAATTGTACTCGCTGAGCAATTCCGACCAACATTGTTGTCGTGCGTTCAGGTCGCTTTGTGTAAAGATGTGTTGTAGTCCACAGTGGTCCGTTTTTAGTTCAAATTTTTGTCCAATAAGGTAGTGTCTCCACACTCTCAAGGCATAAACAATGGCTAACAACTCCAAATCGTGTGTCACATAGTTCTCCTCATGCCTTCTCAACTTTCTCGAGATGTAAGCGATCACTCGACTACCTTGCATCAGGACTCCACCTAAGCCTTCCTTGGATGCGTCAGTGCATACCAAGAAGTCCGCGTCCATGTCTGGTACCTTTAGTATCGGTGTTGTTGTCAACAACTCCTTAAGCCTCCGAAATGCTTCCACACATTTCTCAGTCCAAACAAACTTCTTGTTCTTCTTCTGCAATTCTGTAATTGGATTTTCTATCTTCAAAAAACCCTCGACGAACCGTCGATAGTATCCCACTAAGCCCATGAAGCTACACACTTCCGGGACATTCGTTGGTGCAAGCCATTCCATAATAGCCTTGACCTTTTCTGGATCCATGACGATAACTTCATCAGAGATGACATGCCCTAAGTAGTGAATCTTTGATTGATAAAACGAGAATTTAGACAATTTCCCATACAATTTGTTCTCTCATAGAAACTGCAGTACCAAGCACAAGTGCTCATCATGCTCCTCCATCATCTGAGAGTAAATCAAAATATCGTCAATGAATACTTGGACGAACTTGTCCAAGTACTCGCGGAACACCCTGCTCATCAAACTCATAAATACCCCTGGGGCGTTTGTCAGTCCAAATGGTAAAACAATAAACTTGTAATGTCCAAACCTCATCTTAAAGGCGGTCTTAGGGACGTCATCCTCCTTTATCCATAGTCGGTGATACCCTGATCTCAAGTCGATCTTTGAAAACACCATCGCTCCTTTCATATGAGAAAACAGATCATCAATCCTTGGCAACGGATATTGATTCTTGATCGTTGCCTTGTTCAATTGATGGTAGTCAATGCAGAGTCTCCACAACCCATCCTTTTTTTGTATGAAAATAACGGGCACACCCCATGGTGACACACTTGGACGTATAAGTCCTAGGTCCAACAACTCTTTCATTTGCATTCTCAACTCCTGTAACTATGGGCTCGACATCTGATAAGGCATTCTTGCTATCGATTCAGCCCCCGGTTTTAGGTCTATGAAAAATTCCAATTCCCTCTCTAACAGCATCCCTGGTAACTCCTCAGGGAAGATGTCTGCAAACTCTCTCACCACTGGAAGGTTTTTTAGACCCTCTGCTACTCCCTTCACGTTTAATGCAACGATCGCATAAATCTTACATCCTTTTCACAAGATCTTCCGTAGCTATAAGGAAGAGATGAACCTCAGGGAAACTCCCTAGTTTTGACCTACAATCACGCATCTTTGTCCCTCATCATCGACCAGGCTCAACCGTTTTGTCTTACAGTTGAGTATTGCCTCATGTGATTCCAACCAATCCATACTGATCACGACATCATAAGACCCTAAGGTCATGACATACAGGTATTTAGGCGTCGAGAATACCGAAGCAACTCCATAAAATGGGCCTCGTACTCGGGCACCATACGACCGCCTTGTCGCAAGGCGTTGAACTTGTTGAGATGACGCTCAAATAATTCCTCAGACATATACCTCTCCTGGAACCGTTCCTCGAACATTTCCCATGACATGTCTTTGACTGCCATGTTTAAATGTGGCAGGAGCATCTTCCACCACAG
Organism: Picea mariana; assembly: GCA_032191745.1. Taxonomy (NCBI): domain Eukaryota; kingdom Viridiplantae; phylum Streptophyta; class Pinopsida; order Pinales; family Pinaceae; genus Picea; species Picea mariana. Next base: position 9,648 of record JASDQU010501404.1, on the reverse strand, counting down.
AAGAGCGCTTCCCTTCAGTTTGAAAGACCGTCAAGCAGACCTTCATGTTGGAGGTATAGTCACGAAGTGCAAAGCACATCTCCATATTCTCCAACCATGCCTCGGTGGCTGCGCTGTCTAGGGCACCAAAGAACTCAGGAAATTGACCTTCTTGAGTTTGTGGTGAATGCTACTAGTACCGACGAGAGCGCGCGGTGGACCCTCATGGGGATGTTGCCGCCCTGGCCTCAATTCTATCTAAATGGAAGATTAGTGCCTCAGAAATCTTTTGAAAGGACCTCATCATCCCAACCACATCACCCAAAATTATTTGTTCCTGCCCGAAAACTTGTTCGTCCCCCGGGGGTTTAGACCCCTCGGGCGTGGATGCTAATGGAGGCGTCGCGCCTCCTCCCTTGGCACCACGTCGTGAATCTCTACGGTGTCATCTAATCTTGCTTATCGCATGGGAAAGTTAAATTTTTAATTAGCGCTAGGTTAATACTCAAGGGTTTACTGCAGTGGAAAGCATGGCGATCCATAGTCACAGGGTTGAACCCACTCAGATACCATATGTAAAGACCCCTCCGTACACAACGTAAGCGACTACAATGAAGTAGTGTATTTTTTTTTGTAAAACACGTTAAGACAAATCAAGTAGTGACTAAAGGAAATCTTCATCTATCATAAGGGAACAAACAATTAAAATATAAAACTACTCATCACAACACTGGGAGAGAGTAAATTGAGATCTAACTAAAGGATGTAAGATAATATTCTTCCATACACCTTACATTTTTTTCTAGTCACATTATTACTTGTGCAAATATCATTCTCATTTAATAACATAAACCACTACTCTACTGAGAAATAATTCTCCAATTCAATTCTAATTCAGTATAATAATCACAAACATAACATGACATGAGATTTTACTTTCCTAAGACTTTTGGTGTAACTAAAACCCAACAAAACTCTTCATATCTATCAAGTGTGACCTTCAGAACATGCCTTGAGATAATGTCTACATATGTCTCAATCATAAAGGAAGATTATTAATTCTATCTATAATTACATCTTTATGGTATAAGTTAATACACCTGCTAAAGTCATATAAGTAGTCATCTTAAGATCTAGTTATTGATGTTTAACTTAAATCAACATGTCCACATAGAATAATTTCTACATTACAATTTACAATTGCAATTATATCTTTAATTGAAAGGAGATCCATAATAATTTAATTTCCTATGGAATAAGACAATATGTTGAGTGAAACCATATATCTCCTATCTAACTTCGATTTTATACTAAGTGGATTACCACAATCCCAAGAACTAATTTGAATTACAATCAATGACTAACTTGCGACCCTTTTTTTTCAAATAATTGTTTAACAATAATTACCTAATAGTTAGTAATAGCCATATATTATGTATAACACATTTTTCTACGAAGTAATTACTCTCGGTAATATGTAATATTTTCTTTTACCTTACTCATACATTTATTATTAATATAATTTACAATAGAATCTTAATTTAATATCCAAATAGTATAACTGCAATAACGTAGAAACAAAGTTTTTATAAAGATAACTTAAATGATCTAAGTTCCAAAATGGATTCAATTCAACGCATTCCTAACATGTGTCAATCAATCAAAGGGTAATAATAGGAAACTCGAAGAAATTCGACTGTAAGTATTAATTAACTAGGAGACTTAGCAAAATGTAACACGACCACCCAACTGGTTATTACAATCATTTTAGTGTCCAGATTCTATGCAAGTTCGCAATTATAGGAAACCCGGATTTTAGGAAGGTAACCAAACGCCACAACTACACAGTCACCCAAAAACGCAGTTATTCCCAGCCATAAGACGCAACTACTACACGGTCACAACACATCCACAATTTCTATCTAAATTCATTGTCATTCAAGTATAACCTTGTTGCCAATACACAGTCATAATTACTGCCATTACATAGTCATAATCACTGCCATTAGACAGTCATACAACGCAATAAATTCACCCAACCAAATACACAGTCAAATACAACAATCAATTCGTTGTCATTCACAACAACATTGCAATTAATTCATTGTTCATTAATAAAAGGAAATTCTGTCAAATACGCGATTTGCTATCTATGAATTATATGGGGTCATTGTTTACTAAATATATGATGTCGCTGCCCATTAACACTATATGTTGCTATGTAAACCAACACGCGGGGTTAATGTTGTCTAGATTATATAAAACATTGTCAACAAGTATTCCATCATAGTCACATTTTACAGGTAAAATCGTGGTCCAATCATTCAATTCGCAGAGTAAATGGATGTTATTGTTGGCACAAAGATAGGTGAAATCGCAGAGAAATTATACGATAATGCTGGCATAATAGATACGAATCACAGAGGTAAAATCATTGCCAAATCAAGGTAAGATTGCGCTAAGTTTTATCATAAGAAAACACATTTAAATAATGGGTAAATTCTTTGCCTAAAAGTTACAGAAATATTTGTGTAAGTAATACAACAATCGTGGTCTATGGAACGACCCATTCGTTACAACTACAAGCGAAGCAAATGTGCAGATTTTTTTTTTTGTTTTTAGGCAAGAAGGCGACAATGCCAACAACTTAACCACACAACTAACGACGAACGCAAGCACGCATTCTAGGCAACAAGCAACTATGACTCAACGCACTAGCACACGAGCAACTGGGTGAAACATGCGTAGACCAACAAGGGGAAACAACTACCCGCCCGACACAACATGACCATGCCTACCAGCTAAGGGACAACATCTCCCTCCCGACACCACGACCTTGACGAACAAAGACTAGAACCTGAAGGCGCGCGAACCAAATGCATGAGGCATTCAACCCATGCACCAAAAGAAAACTTACAACGCTCAACAACACGCACACGAAAGGTACCGAATCCAACCAAGTTATCATTCGCCACTATCCAATAAGGAACACCATGATCCCCTCATTAGGAGTCATGCCGTCCCTAAGTGATAGATGCATCAATAACCTTGGCGCAACACATCCTATCTGGACCAAGGAATCTATATAACTCTGACGTGATAGGAGCTGAAAACTGACAAGAAGGCTACACACATACCCCAAGCAACGGGTCTCCCAGATGCAAGATGACTACAATCAAAGGAAAATCTCAAGATAATACCCGACTCTGCCAACAACCCGTACAATAACTGATAAGTCAAAAGTCTAAGTGTGAAGGTTGAACTATTACCAAGCTACTAAGGTCATAGATGCTATCATAATGCACACTAATAAAGGCACTTGACCAAATCAAACACGCTTATCAACCACTATAAACTATCCATTAAAATAAGTGATCTACCTAACATTTTAAAAGTGGTCCACGCTGCTTAAAAAAATAATCGACATTATGGTCTAGAAGGGCTAATCCTGAATGTGATCGATGTCTATTATTAATGCCACTTCAATGTTATCCTTTCTGCCATTTTATGTTGTTATGTGGTTATAAATCAAATCCAATTGATTCTATTCAAAGAAATTTTAATGCTATCTTACCGTTTATGAATAATTGTCACCTCGATGTTATTCAACGAGAATTAATGCTATTATTAAGCACTATCTAAATCAAGCTATTCATTACATATAAATCAATCTATACATTACAAGATATAAATGCCATATAATTCAAGCTACACATTACAAGAAAAGCCGCTATACATTCAATAAGATTTAATGCCATATAAATCAAGCTATACATTCAATGACATTTAATGCCATATACATTCAATGAGATTTACTTCCATATGCATTCAATGAGATTTAATGCCATATTCATCTAATGAGATTTAATGCCATATACATTCAATGAGATTTAATGCCATATACATTCAAGCTATACATTCAATGAGATTTAATGCCATATAAATTCAATGAGATTTACTGTCATATGCATTCAATGAGATTTAATTCCATATTTGTTTAATGAGATTTAATGCCATATACATTCAATCTATACATTACATTACAGACAAAGGGTAGGGTGGTCAAAGACAAGATTGGCAAGAGACACGAAGACACAAAGATAAGTGGCAAGTCGCAGAGATTAATAAATACTTGAAGACGTAGAGGTAAAGGAAAAATCCCAAGGGTTAACCAATGGCAAAATCGTCGAAATCTTGCACGATTTGTTTCATGTTTTTAATTACTGCTAAAAACTAATGTTGAATTTAATGGAAAAAAGGTGAAGACCCTGCGACCTAACTGTATGGGAATTATGATCCCTAACTTTTTAATTTGTTGTCTGCCAAAAAATCTCTGTCAGTAAAATCAACCATTACACAAAAACGCCCACCGATACACTCGCAATAACCAGTAAGGTGCGGGCCTTTGATAGAGAATAAAAACAAATGTCAGGGGAATAAAATCACAGGGAAAATCCACCCTTAAAGTAAAAACGGAAAATCAATCCTATGAAGTGGCAAATTGCCAGGTAGACCCAAGCAATGGTTGTCTTTAAAAGTGGCAACCGCCATTAAATACAAATGAATGCAGACTTAAGAATTTGGCAAATCGCTAGTCATACACCCAAGCAACGATTTTAGTCTTAAAAGTGGAAATCGCCCAGTAAATACAAACGAATGCAGACTTGAGAAGTTGGCAAATCGCCAGTTATACACCCATGCAATGATTTCAGTCTTAAAAGTGGCAATCGCCCAGTAAATACAAACAAATGCAGACTTAGGAAGTTGGTAAATTGCCAATCATACACCTAGACAACAATTTCAGTCTTAAAAGTGGAAATCGCCCAGTAAATACAAACGAATGCAGACTTAAGAAGTTGGCAAATCTCCAGTTATACACCCAGGCAATGATTTCAGTCTTAAAAGTGGAAATCCCCCAGTAAATACAAACGAATGTAGACTTAAGAAGTTGGAAAATTGCCAGTCATATGCCCAGGAAACGATTTCAGTCTTAAAAGTGGAAATCACACAATAAATACAAACGAATGTAGACTTAAGAAGTTGGAAAATCGCCATTTAACAAGGGGAAAATTGCAGTCACAACAAGTGGCCAAATCGCAGTCTTAAAATGCAATGTTTTCAGTCTTAATAATGGAAAATTGTCAGAGTAAGAAAAGGGGAAATCCCAGTCACAACCAGTGGCCAAAAACGTATTCATAAAATGCAACGATTTCAGTCTTATTAATGGAAATTCGCCAGAGTAACAAAGGGGCAAATCGCAGTCACAACCAGTGGCCAAGGAAGAGTAAAAAAAAAACTTCGCCATCAATCAATAAAGTGTGGGGTTAATTATTCACCTCAAGGCACAAGACAACACTCAACCTGGAAAAATCAACAGGGCTAGACGGTTGGGAAGAAACATCCTTCGCTCATCATCCTCGCACAGAAAGGCAGGGCATTAGGATCTATAGGTCTATTAACATCGAAGTGACGACCGTCGATCCGGCTCCTGGCTGACTGCCCAGGCAAGGACTGATGAGCTAGGGATGAGGGCGAAGTAAGAAGCGTAAACTCATTACAAAATCAATAAAACCATAGGACAGTCACAACATGCAGTATCAAAATCCAAGGGAGTCAATCAAGAATGAGCTTAAGGCTATGGGGAAATTAAGTTATCAATTAGATTGCTAAGTCAAACATTTTCTTTACCCAAATAAAACTACAGAATTGAAAGCATGAGGTATAATAAGAATCTACCATGCAGAATCAAGTAAGTGTATCGTAGCCCAAGTCGTTCGCTTAGAGTCGTTATCCCGTGCGCTCCGTGCATCTCCCGCTTGTCGACTGATGAGACTTCATCGGTACCTCCCAGCCAACACTAGGGGTAATCTTCTTCCCCCTTATCCACTCGAGCTTCAAAGGGGCCACACACACTAAAACAGAGAACAACTAGCTCCCAGCTCGCCTCGCAAGGCCGAGCTACCACTCCTCACTGAGCTGGGTATCCCAACTCCCACAAGATAAGTCAGTCAATTCCAAAATTCTGCAGCGTAACGTTACGCATAACAGAAGAGATCTCTCCTCCTCCTCCTCCCTCCTTTATATAGGTGGGTTAGGAAACTGTTTCATCAAATGCTGTTGTAAGTTTGGAGTTTCTAAGTCATTTACTTTCCCAAATTCCCATTTAATTTATTTTTTAATAATTTAATTCATAAAAATCCTCCCCATACATGTGTCACCCATCCCCTTCATTGCACCATAAATTAATTTCATTAGTTAATTAATTACCCCTATTTCCCCCACCCACCTAAAATCGCTCGTAGGTGTCCCCATATTCCCTTACACATTTTAATGACTTACCCCCATTATTAATTTACTAGTTGAGTTTAATTTAGAAAGTTCTTAAATGCTAGATACCTTACTAAGTTAGTCTTTCTGTTTTTTCCTTATGTTTCCCTTTTCTTTTTATGTTTCCCACTTTTTCCTAGTTTCCTAATTCTTTTAAATTTTTCTCTTTCCCTTTTCATTTAAAACTCAAATTGGAAAATGTAGAAAATTACCTTTTTCCCTTTTTCTTTTTAATTAATAAAATTTTAATTAGCATCTGTGACAAACAATTAATTCTCTTTTAAAATTTTTAAATCCCTCCATAATTTGATTATAATAATTTAATCGAGTTTCTTACCCCCCTTTGTCACATGTTTAATGATGATTATTAGTATTATTTATTTACTTTTATTTTCATTTTTATATAAATATTTTTTTTATCACAAGTTTCACCTAGACCTAGATTTTAGTTTTCGAGGCTGGGCGATATTTTATTAGGGAAATTGTTTTTAAATATTTATTATCACGTTATTCCTTCTAAGGCCATATAGTTTTATTCATTTATTAATTAACAACGTGATGTGCCCTTCAGGATGCACTAGGTGCTCCAAGGGTGCCACTTGCCTCATTTTGTTTCCCTTGCGTGACGTGCCCTTCAGGACACACTGCGTGCTCCAAGGGTGCCACTCACCTCTTGACTGACTTGGTAGACATCAAAAACCCATGGATTCAATACTTCGCTAGGTGATCTTGTGGGAGACTAAGGGCCTCTAAGGAATAAGGCTCCTGCCTTATTACACGCCCCTTAAAATAATCATGAGCGACTGTCGCAGTCGGCTCTCACAACATCCTGGATCTTCTTGAACTAGGTAATCGTTAACCTACAATTAGATCCACAACGTGAGTGCTAGTAGGTTGTGGCAGGGTTGTTGTCCAAACCTCTCCCTCAACGTCTCTGGTAGTCATGTGTGACCCCTCTACTCCACATGTGAGTCTATCTGGTAAAATATCATCAGCCTGCATCATCAATTAATCATGTCAGATATAGTATCCATAATCATATCATCTAATAAGATGCACAAATGTCATATATACAACAATAAAACCCCCAATAGTCCACTCCCTAACTCGATCTGGAGTCCAAGGGGTTTCATTGATGCCTCTGCATCCTCGAGGTCCAAAATCCTGCACACTCAGGAAAACCAAGTCAATAGAATCTATCTATGTCAATACAACAAAATAAGAAGCCATCAATCCATAATGCCTCAAAATCATAATCAAATGCCCAATAGTATAATAATCTGGATCACTTGCAAGAAAGTGTCCTCAAAGAATAAGTTCGCTCAGTGCGCACAAGAGCAGGATGTTACAATAATGCTGACATAATAGATATGAATCACAGAGGTAAAATCGTTGCCAAATCAAGGTAAGATTGCACTGAGTTTTATCATAAGAAAACACATTCAAATAATGGATAAATTCTTTGCCTAAAAGTTATAGAAATCTCTGTGTAAGTAATACAACAATCATGGTCTAGATATCACCAGAATTCACAGTTTCTTCATTACAAATTTATTGTGTCAAAGTCATTTTAAAATAAAAGGGGATATATAAACGTAGTCAATATTGGTCCAAAAACGCATATTAAAATGAGATGTATGCATAACTGTGTAAAACGTGAGTGTATAGGTGAAACGCAGAACCAGGACTGTAATAAACACAATCAATATGTGATCCCAAAAAACACAGAGTAAAATGAGATGTATGCATAACTGTATAAATTGTGAGTGTATAGGTAAAATGTAGAGCAAGGACAGTGTGAAAAGGATTCAAACGTAGTCGCCCAATACATAAAGTTGCGGTGTATAAGAGATTCAAATCACATTCAACAATTAAAAACATAGTCAATATATAAATCAAACGTTGTCATTCACATATTAATAACGTTGAGATTTTACCAATCAAAGAGCTGGGAACTGTCATTAAAATCGCAGAGAATAAAATGCTCTCCTAAAATGTAGAGGTGATATTAAAAACACAGAGAGTATTAAGTTGTTCGCAGAGAGAAATGATAAACAATATGCAGAGGTACTCAATCAATAGAAGGCACAAAGACAATCATTCAACCATGAATCAATCAAACGCGGGGATAAGAAAGGGGTAGAAAGATGGGAAAAAATTATCCTTTGCTCATCATCCATGCACAAAAAAGTAGGTCATTAGAATTTATAGGTCTATAAACACCGAAGTGATGATCGTTGATTCGGCTCCTGGCCGACTACTTAGGCATGGACTGATGACCTTGGGATAAGAGCAGAAGACAAAGCACAATATCTTCATAATAATCAATAAAACCCACACACATAAGTTACTAAAATCAAAAGTTGGGTTCGCCAAGGGAAATTTAATCATAAAACAACAAGAAAGGGGATTACAATACCGTAGGAAAGCAGGTGCAAGACAGCGCATGGAAACGAAATCTTAAATGAGCACAGAGAAATAACATGAGTAAATTTTCATTGTAAGTAACAATTAAAATGGCATACCTTAGCCAAACATGACTTCTCAGTAGTTTCTATCCCGCACGCTTCGTCCAGCTTCCACTTGTCGATCGATGTGACCTCACCAGTACCTCTTAGCCAATGCTAGGGGTACTCTTCTTCATCCTCAGCACCCCGAGCCACAAAGGGGCCACGCACACTATACCAGAGAACAACTAGTACCCAACTCGCCTCGCAAGGTCATGCTACCACTCGGTGCCTGAGCTCGGTATCCCAACTCCCATAATATAAGTTCAGTCAAGACAACAATTCAACAGCATAACGTTACACATAAAGATCAGATCCATACTCCTCCTCCTCCATCATTTTTATAGAGTCTTTCAAGTAATTAGTTTCCCAAATTCTCATTAAATTCCCTTTTCATTTAATTAATTAGGAAAAACCTCCCCCGTACACATGTCACCCATCCCCTAGTTGCACCAGAAATTCAATTTTATTAATTAATTAATTATTCCTATTTCCCACACCCACCTAAAAGCATTCCTAAAAACGCTCCTAGGTGTCCCAAAATTCCTTTACACTTCTCAAATGACTTACACCTTACTCAATTCCTAGTTGAGTTCAAAAATAGCAAGTTCTCAAGGCAATATTCCTTACTAAGTTAAACATTTAGCTTTTTCTTTATGTTTCCCCTTTTTCCTTTAGTTTCCTATTTCTTTTAAGTTTCCCTCTTTTCCCTTTTTAACTAAAAATCAATTTAGCAAGTGTAGAAAAACAACCATTTACCCATTTATTTTTTAATTAAAAATTAAATTAACATATGTAGATAAAACAATCATTTCCCTTTTAAAATTTTAATCCC
>JASDQU010501403.1:55058-68586 GCA_032191745.1 Picea mariana | reverse complement strand
AAGTTTTTGTAGTTTACTTAGATCATAAGTATCTTGTAGTCAAGTGAAATTTCTTTTGAGTTTGCTATCCAAAAATCTTAGAAAATTAAAAAAAAAAAGATATATATTTTGAAAAGTTGTTGAAATTTTGCATTAAGTAAAAGTTTTTGTTTCCATCTTTTTATTCATTTTTTTTGATTTCGTCTTTTACACATCATCAATTTCACTTTCATACACCTTGACATAATACAAAGCCATAAAATTAATGCTAAATCTAAAATTTATTAGACTTCTATGTTTGTAGGGTTAACCAACTAGTTCAGGATTAGGGCCTTGAATTAGGTTGGAGAGGAAACTCTTCAAGGCCATTTAAAATCAAACATTGGAGTCTAAGTTAGGGAGTGTCTAAGTATAGTATCATGAAATTTATCCGGGACCCCCCTCTAACACAGGGGATAAATATGAGGTCACGTTCAGAAAGGTAGCAGAGATAACCCCTCCAAAGCTGGACCAATCATAGTGGAGAACACATATAGAAGGCTTGTTTTGGGATTCCATTGATTGCATTTGCTACGAGGCTTCGTGGGTCTCGAATCCGTTCAAGGTCCTCAGTTTTTTTCCGGACCACTTTCTTTCGATAGCCTTGACAGGTTTCGGGCTCGATACCCTGCTCATTTTGATCTACCTAACTTTCGACTGTACCCGCCTGGTGACTGTTCGCGCGCTGGCAACCTAGTTGCCTATCTTTTTTAGAGACATACACAGGTGACTGCGGGGGTATACCATGGTAACTAGGACAGACATTGGGCTACGCTTTGTAGAGAATACCCGAAGGGTGCTTCTGTGTTCGAGTTTCACTTGCACCGGTAAGTTGCTCTAGTGTTGGTTGTTGTAACTGTTCTTCTAATTAATTTAGTGTTTGCCTGTCTTATCTTCTAGGGAATTTTTAGTGTGTGTTACTTTTGAATGTTTAGACTACCCTAGAGTGTCTTTGATCTTCTCACACAGTGGAGGATCACTAGCTCCGCCGGTCATGAAGGCTTCTTTGCCTGCAGCCGGTTACATTGGAGCCACCCCTGCCACCATTAAGGCGAAAGCTAGACCAACAAGGGTCTTTTGAAGCGATCGGGTTACAAGAAATTGTGCTTGACCAAAACCCGGAGGAATCAACCATTTTGGACCTTGAATCAAACACTCTTGGCCCGGTTGAAATCCCAACCACTGATTTCTTGGCACCTTTCATTGTACCAATTCAATTTTACGAGCGCTAGACAGTGTTGCACACAACAATGGAAACAAATGTTGTTACTCCCTCTGGGAATTCTTCAATTCCCAATACGATTGTCACCACAGGAGAGTTTTCACCTCCTAACCCACTATCACCAGTCCAAGCCACCATGGTCTCAATTGCTTCTACATCGCATAGTGGTTCGATCCTATCTTTGGCGGCAGCCCTTCGTTCTCATACAGGATGCCTAGTTCGGGTACAAGTCATGTACTTTCCTAGTCCACTTTACAGATTTCAGGTCTGGGGGCAGGGAGCTCTAGCGCTCCTTTGCAAGGTCACATGGAGGGCACTCTTACTCTTTTTAATGCTTTCCCTTACAGAGGAGGTCATATCCCTCCTTCGTCCCCTTCACTCAGTGGCTCGCATCAGCAATCCGCCGGGCAACCTACATAGCATAGTTTATTTGGAGCGGGGAGTCAAGGACCAATTTCACATAGTATGCCGGTAGGTTCGACATCATTTTCTTTGGCCGGAATGTTTAGAAACAATGCCTTCTCGTCAGCCACTTTCCCGACTGGGGGCAATCCCAGTTTTGGAAAATCTATTCCTATGCAGGGTACTATTCCTGCATAGGGGGCAAACCTAGGAACTTCTTCCACATCGGGGCCTTCGAATTATGGGTAGGGATCCATTCCCTCACCCGGAATGCCAATCTGGGGTAATTCTTTCCACAATCAATGGAACCCCAGACAAACTACTATGCCCATCTCCATGGGACCAACATGGGGCAACCCTTCCCAGAGTCCTTCTAATATAATGCATGCTCAACCATCTATGTCCTATTTTGGAAATCAGCCGATGATGTCTCCACATATGAAAAATCCATATGCTAGCTAGGGCCATGGTTTATACCAAAATCCAGGCCAACACCCAAACTTTTCCTGGCAACTTGGTGCCAGTCAAACTCCAGGCCCCTTTTTCCCAGGTTATCACCAACAACCCAAACTACCCTTCCTGGCGACTTTGCACTTCCCTTATTTGAAAAGGTTGTTGAATGACCCCATTTTTCACAATCCACGTTGGCCTCCTATGCCGATGAAGTTTCCTTCAGACATTCCAAAGTTCAAAGCCAATCCTAACAAAGATCCAGGAGATCATGTGACTACCTTCCATCTTTGGTGCTCATCTAACTCATTGAAAGATGACTCTGTACAGTTGTGATTGTTTCAATGTACTCTCATTTGGAGTGTCACAAAATGGTACATTCAGCTAGATCGTTCAAGATACTCTTCCTTCGGTGAGCTGGCAATGGCTTTCCTAAACCATTTCCAGTTACCTGTGAGATATGATGCTGGCACAAAGCTGCTGGCCAACTTCGAACAGATGACAATGGACCATATCTCTGATCACATCCAAGAATGGAGATGCAAGAAGAGTTTTATTAAGGTACCAGTCCCACCAACATTCTTGCTTGAGTGGTTCCTTAAGTTGTTGGTCCCACATTTGTTCAAAGATGTCACAACGTCGGGAGTATTCTCTGAAGATGACGCCATCATGAGAGATCAACAATTTGAGCTCATATATTCCCAGTCCGGTTTATTATACAACATCTTTCCAGATGTGCCACACTCAATACTGGATAAAACTAGACAGAGAGATGGACCACATGCTGATGGTATTGTTGGTTCAACACAAACAAAGCCCATTGAGCAATTGACGAAGCAGTTGTAGCAGTTATCTATACAACACACAACGGCCAGCCAAACTGCTACTTTGGCTGCTCCCCCTACCAAAACATTAGAGGTACACACAGTGTAATCGACTAACCCAAAGGCCACCCAACAGCCTGAAGGAAAGAGAAAACAATGAAAGAAGGGTAAGGAGGATGAAAAACCTACCGATAATGTTGGCGGAGACAACACTGAAAAACAGAAGGCGAGGTATCCATGCAACTTGTGCGTAGAAGACCACCCAACCCATCTATGTCCCCGGCTTGTAGAAGCCCAAAAGTTTGCGACGCAGCAACAAAAGGCTGTGTTGACCAATCCATTTCAACATGGGAAAAATCTAACCCAAGCCTCTGCGAGCACGGAAGGGGGCAACCAAGACCCCTCTCCACCTGCGAACAACCTCACATCTGTGAACGTATATATGTTGAGGGGTGATGCTTTTATATCGACTAGAGCGCATGACTGTAGTAAACCAAACACTTCTGAGAAGGGTAAAGAAGATGAACTCCCATCTCTTCCTCTACAGATTGAGAAGACATTGGGCGAAATAATGACACACATTCCCAAAGGTGCATTTAAAAAAGCTTCTCATAACCCAAATGCAAGGGCTTCCCAGAACTACTCTATGGTGGAGGATTTATCACAAACCCCTTGTGCGATGTCCGCTTTGGAGGTCCTCCACAGCTGCCCTTCCAAGAGGAAAGCCTTGTTAACTGCTTTAGGATCTACCGAGACTTGTAATCGGGGTACAATCATGTTGGATACAATCGACTTAAAACCTCGTCTACCTTACCACGTTGCATTTCAAATAGTATTGGCTTATCCCATGAAAACTTTTACTCAGAATATCTTATGCATGGTGGTTGATGAGGGCACCTCGACATGCGTTATGTCGTTGGCATGTTGGAAGGTCGTTGGCCAGCCCGTTTTTTCTCCATCACCTACCCTCCTCACTACTTTCCACGGTCATTCGTTCCGACCACATGGTATCATTCCTTCTTTCCCCATGCATTTAGGAGGGAAGACCATGTGTGTCAAAGTAGAGGTAGTCGATGCTCCCCTCGACTATAACCTATTGTTAGGAAGGAGTTGGACTTATGCCATGCAAGCTGTGGTTGCTACAGTTTTCCGGGTCTTGTTGTTTCCACACGAGGGTCGGATAGTGACCATCGATCAATTGTCCTTCTCCCGACCTGACCCTGCTTTGGGGCATCCATGGTCCCGATGATTGATAATCCTCAACTAGGCATCGTCAATGTAGGGGTTGGTTTGTGCCCATATTTGATGGGTACCTTCAATTACCCACCCCCTCAAGGCGATATCAAGTTTATATCCAATCACCATAAGATTGAGATTTTTCAAGTTTCTTTGTTCCGCACAACTTACTTCGATGATCCATGGATACTTCCTTCCACGTCGGCCACGATGGATGGGACAGGGCACCTGAGCATGTCCATTCCCTTGTCCGCAGCTAAAGTAGCATGCTCTTTAGTCCAACAAACTTCAGCCAACACTGATCCAACTCCTGTACAGGAGTTCGATCCGCTACTAGAGCCTATTTGGGCTCAGGGTTCTCTAGCTCACACCGATTCATTAGACTTAGTCTTGCCCTTGGATGAAGCAATAATTGAAGAAATGACTAGTTCGGATAAACCCTGGTAAGATCTTCATCACATATCATATTTCCTCCCAGATTTAAGCTTAATTGAAGCAGGAGAATTCACCGTGACTATGACGGGAGATTGGTCTTGTCCTATTAATCCCTTAGCTACACACGAGGTTTATGCTGAGGGTAATATGGAAGCTATCGCTGAAACCTTACCAATCAATATCTCTCGAAACCCTTGCATTGTGGATAATGTCTTTGTCAGAGCGGACTGCTCCCCCAAAGAGATTCAAACATACACGGATATTTTCAAAGAATTCTGTGATGTTTTTGCTTGGTCTTACAAGGAAATGCCAGGCATCGATCCAAGAATAGTTGAACATGAAATCACAACGTATCCTGATGCCAAGCTAGTTCAGCAGAAGATTCGTCCAGTTAATCCTAAGAAATCATCATCCATTAAGGTTGAGGTTGAGAAATTGCTAAAAGACAGGTTTATATATCCTATCCATTTGACCGAATGGGTGTCAAACCCCGTGCCAGTCAATAAAAAAAAAGGAACGATTTGTGTATGTACCGACTTCCATGATTTTAATAAGGCATGTCCCAAAGATAATTTTCCCACACCATTCATCGACCAGATCATTGATGAATGTGCGGGTTGCGAAGCTTTTCTTTCATGGATGGTTTTTCGAGATATAATCAAATTCAAATCAAACCTGAAGACCAACACAAAATGACATTCATCTGCCCATGGGGTACATTCACATATCATAAAATGCCTTTTGGTCTCAAAAATGCTGGAGTCACTTTTTAGTGGGCCATGTCTTTTGCTTTTCATGACCTCAAGCATATATTCGAGGCTTATCTAGATGATTTAGCATCGCGATCTCGCAAGAGAACGGATCATCCCACACACCTCCGACTTATCTTCGAACATTGTCGCTACTTTCAGATTCACTTGAATCCAAATAAGTGCATCTTATGCATAACGTCAAGACGATTGTTAGGTTTCATAGTGTCAACAACAGGAATCATGGTCGATCCTCTCAAGGTTGAGGAAATAATTCAGTTTCCCCCCCCCATGCACAATCCTTCAACTTCAGAGTCTACAAGGTAAGGTGAACTTTTTATGACGCTCCATCGCCAACTATGCCAAGATCACCAAGGGCTTTATGCACTTACTGAAGAAAGAAATTCCCTTTTACTGGGATGATGCTGCTCAATGATCTTTCGAAGCATTAAAACATGCCCTCACAACTGCCCCTCTGCTCCGACCACCTAACTATAACAAAGATTTCTTATTATATCTGGCTACAGCCAAATCAACCATTGGCATGGTTTTAGTTCAGTAAGATGACTTGTTCTCAGAATATGTGATCTATTACCTGAGCTGAGGCCTCGTAGGACTAGAACTCAATTATTCTCACATTGAAAAACTTGCGTTGGCAATAGTTCATGTTGTTCAACGGTTCTGTCATTATGTTATGTTTCACAAGACCACCATCATTGTTGTCATGAATCCATTCCAGTACATGTTGACATGATGGCTAATAGGCAGAAAAATCAGTAGATTGATAGTCATCCTCTAGGAGTTTGACTTAGACTTTGTTTCAACAAAGTCTAAAAAGTCACTGGTCTTAGCAGAACTGATTTCAGAACTTCCAGTTGAGTCAGGTGATGTAGTGCCTGAAGAATCACCTATCCGGGGAGATATGTTTTTGATAACATCTTCAGATCCCTGGTACTGAGATATACTTATCTATCTCCAGACTTTGAAGTGCCCCACCTCTACTTCCCATGATGAGCATCAACATATACGTCATCATGATAAGAATTATCTCATAATCGAAGATACATTGTATTAGAGAGGTGTAGAATGCATCCTATGCCGATGTCTCACTCATGAGGAAGCAATTATCGTGCTTAATGATTTCCATACTAGAGTTTGTGGCGGTCATTTTTCTGGGTTGGCAACAACCCAAAATATTCTACGAGTAGGTTACTTCTGGCCGACACTTATCAAAGATTGTATCGAATTGGTCAAGAAGTGCCATCTGTGCCAAATCTTCTCTCGAAAGATGAGGGCACATCCCACTCCCATGTTTCCTATCATCACAGTTGGTCCCTTCACCAAGTGGGGGATTGATTACACCACTTACAACCCTCCTTCAGCAAGGGGGCACCGCTATATCATCGTAGCTGTAGACTACTTCACAAAGTGGTTCGAAGCTATGCCAACGTTTAAAGATGATGGAGAGACTGCAACTCTCTTTTTATTCAATCAGATAATAGCCAGGTTCGACGTCCCGAGGGAGATTGTCACTGACCATGGTAGTCACTTTCAGAACCAAATGATGACCAAGTTAACATCAAAGCTTGGGTTATGGCAAGAACATTCATCACCCTATTACCCCCAAGCAAATGGGCAGGTGGAAGCTGTAAACAAAATTCTTAAGACCATTCTACGACGAACTATCAACTCAGCCAAGTCAAATTGGCATTTGATGTTATAGTCGAAATTATGGGATTACCGAACATCTGTTAAGACTGCAATCAGTTTCTCACCTTTTCAACTCGTCTACAGGCTAGAGGTAGTATTACTCATCGAATGTCAGATCCTGTCTCTAAAGTTGGCAGTACAATTATTTCCAGACACTTATCCACTTGAAGAACGATTAGTATACCTTGAGCAGCTCAATGAGTAGCATCGTGATGCAGCCCTGGCCAATGAGGCTCATAAACATAAGGTTAAGTGTCAGTATGATAGGTTCGTTCGTCCTTGGATTTTCTATGAAGGCAACCTTGTCTTGGTCTATGACCAAGATAAGAACCCTCTGGGGGCAGGAAAATTCAAACCCATGTGGTTCGGACCTTTCATCATAAAAGAGGTGTTAAAGAAGGGCACTTATCGTCTGGTTGATTTTGAAGGGAATACTTTGGCTGAGCCTAGAAATGGGATCTACCTCAAGAAGTATTACTCATAGGCAGGTCACTGTGAGTAACTTTTTGTAACATATGTATAGTCTTTGTACTATTACTTTTTAGTTTCTTTTAGTATTATGGATGTGTCGTTGATACTATCTTTCATCATTGTGGCAGATGTCAAGTGATTCTGAAGTGTTCGTGGGGTATGTAGACGGTGCTAGTTGGCACACTCGGAGGCTTGCCTCTGCAGCTTGGGTAATCTTTACACCTCAAGGCCAGTTATTATCTTCCAGAGGGATATGCTTAGGTGACACCACAAATAATGTTGCCGAGTATAGCGTAGTTATTGAGTTGCTTCGTGACGCTTTGTCATTGGGCATCTCTCATCTCTGGGTCTATCTCGATGCTCAACTGGTTGTGTCTCAGTTAAACAAAGTGTATCGGGTTTATGATCCAACTTTACACCGACGATTCCTTAGGGTACATCTCTTAGAACAAAACTTTGATTATATTACATATTTTCATGTTCCTAGGAGATTAAACCAAGTTACAGATACTCTAGCTAATCAAATTTTAGATTGGCATCTTGCACACATATGAAAGAACATTGAAATAAGCATGTAAATATGTTTTTGCACACATGGTCCATAAGAAACAAAAGAGCAAAAAACCATATATAATATCATAAAGTAACCAGAGTACATAGATGGATGCAAGTGCCTCAAAAATAGGACTGATAATGAGTCACAGGGGTTATGACCTCAAAAAATATATACAAGTAGTGCTCGTGGCATGTCAAAATGTCTAGCTAAAGTCAGGGCCTGTGGGCCCTATTATACTGGTCCACAGCATTGGCTAAGCGCTGAAACAACTGGACCCACGTCCGTGGTGCCCCCACTACATGAGGCTGCATAGATGGTGGTATGTCCTCAATCTCTTCCATCAAGACCGTGCGAGTGAGCACAGTAAATTTATGCTCAAACTGTCTCAATACCCTCTCAGTCTCCCCGGATGGAAGATCTCCTGCTACTGCTGGTCCCCCTGCGGCGGCAGGTGTGGCCCCTGGCCGAAGATGACGCATGTTCCTCGCATAGTCAGCGGGTCGCACTGGTCACACATCTGCACACAATGAAACACACATCCGTCAAATACTCTGACATAACAAAAAAAAATAATATATATAACAAAACAACATAAAAATTCTATATACAACAAAAAACTACAAAGGAGGAGACATACCCATCTCCCCTCGTGCCTCACCAGGAGGTACTGGTATCTCCGGGTCTCTTGAAAAATCAATCCCGGCATAGGGGTAGTTCTTTATAACTGGGATCTGTCATGACAGCCATGCAAAAAAGTCATCATCAAAGGACTCATTGGTCATTCCACCACCCTGTCGTGGCAGTAGTACTGCCCATCTACACACAGCAGGAAGAGAGGCCTGATGTCCTCGTACCACTACTCGAGGACAAAAACTCGGAACTCTCTCAAAAGAGAACGAACACAGAATGGTCCTGAACCCGAAGTACCTATGTGTCTGCAAACGACAATCTGTCAATTGCCTCTTCATGCACTCAAGCAAAGTGGTACTCCAATCAAAAACTTGTGCATTTAAGCACTGGACTGCACAGTTCATCTATGTGCGAGATGCCTGATGTAGAGCCGCAGAACCAGTAATTCGCCCAATAAGCAATACTATCGCCTATAGTGATAGGTTAGTGATCTTGCTTATAGGCACCTGCATGCTCGCGTGGTCCTTATCACCTGCACAGTATAGACCTATCAGTTCCGCTATGTTATGTGGCCCCACAGGAAAAGTCCAGAAATTGACTGGTTCCCCTCTCCTAGAGAGGCCAGTCAAAAAGAAAATGTCCTCGACCGTGGGCACCAGTGACTGCTCCTCTAACATGAATGCCTCTGCATCTGGATGTCGGTAGTCAAACAAGGCATTCAGTAGCCTAGGTTGTGCCTGCATGAAAGGACATAGAAAAAACTTGAGTAGCCCACACTGCATCAATGTAGCCACAACATTGGGGTCTTCCCCAACCAACTCATTCACCTCTTCATGCTCTCTTTCTCTCCAATGGACATACATCCCACAAAACAAAAGGGTTCAGGAGGGTTAACCCTTGCTTTTGAAGTATTTTTCATTCAATAAAGGGCCCACACATGTTGTAATGGCAACAATCACGTGTACATGCATGCAGAGTTTACTCTGCCCGAATGTACACACGACCTGTCCTGAGACAACCCACGTGGACCTAGGGCTGACTTTTTAAAGGTCGACGCCCCCCTAAAAAATGAAACCCAATACATAAATAAAGACATAAAATGCAAGATAAGGGAGTTTGTACTTACTTGGTCCAAACAGAAGTTCGTTTCATCCACTGTAGCTCCCGGAATCACCACTTTAATCAAAGGGGGTCTTTTGGCTCCAGAGTCAATTTCCAAATCAACAATGGTGATAATGAGCTGCCAGCTTCTATTTATAGACTTTTTGGCCTCTTTTTTTCACTTTTTTGGCCTCCATTATTATTTTCTTTATACCAAAAATCATTTAGAGTGATTCAGGAGTTATTTAGGAGGGATTTGATCGGGTATTGGGATAGTTTTTTTTGAGTTTTGAGTAATTTTTGATGGTCTGTGAATTTTTTTTTCGACGATCTACTTGAACATATAGGTTAGGTTTCTACCCTGACTTTTCTATCTCGTTGTCTTTTTCCTTTTCCATAGGATCAATCCCATCAGGTTGTGACACAGAACCATCATATTTGCTTTAGAATTTTTGCAACTTGGTGGTAGAGATTACCGGAACATGGATGCCCTAGGTAGATCCTGGTTGCATTATGGTATTCATGTTGTCTCTAAAACATTGTAGGCTCGGGAGTCCTTGTAGTTTTTTCTGAATATGAGTTTGAGCCTCATTTGCATGATTCTTCTTCACTCTTGACCTCACCCTCAGGACTCCCAAAAAATAACGGATCTTCTTTTAAGCCCTTTTCAGACCCTCTAAACATGAAAAGATTGCCGAGCGATCTTGTGGCCTTTCATGCTCGTTAAAATGAAATTTGAAGTCACATCTGTCCGACAGTAGTTTACCCCTTTTTCGGTTTGGACAGTCAACTGTACGGACAAAGGTATACTCTATGGAACTTTAGCTCTATAGAAGAGTACTCTCAGGTATAATTTTATCCCTTTTTCGGGCCTGAGGGACTAAACTTACGAAGAAGGAACCCCCATGGAGTCCATAGTTAAGCTCTTTTCAGACTCCCTAAAATTGAAAAGATCCTCGAGTGACCTTATTCTTTCACACTCGTTAAACTAGTCAAGAAGAACATTCCTGACGGAGTCCATAGTTAAGCTTTTTTTAGACTCCTTAAAAATGAAAAAATGGCCGAGTGATCTTGTCCTTGTCACACTAGTTAAAATGGTTTTGAATAGACGTCTTGACGGTGCTAGTTTACCTTTTTTTTGAACCGAATAGACTATTTTCAAAAAAGGTACCCAATGGAGTCTCCTTTTATGTTTTTTCAGACTCTCTAAATATGAAAAACCACCGAGCTTACCTTCTCCGGGCTTGTTAAACTTACATCGTTACCATTGTGTGTTTTGTTAACCATGTTTGCATATCTTATACGCCAGCCTTGTAATAGTTTGCTTCTTCGTTTTAACACCCTTGGCCCCCAGAGGATTTTTCCTGAGTATCAGTATACTAGAAAATTAGTCTTGTCCTTGTGCCTCGAACTTGTATGTTTGCAATACTCATTCCTCCCTTGTAACGTAACATTCCTTTATTCTTTTTCCCAAAATTATTGAAAAAGAAAAAAAAAAAAATCAAATATACCCCAAAAAGAGGAAGAGAAAAGTATTTTTTTTATTGGAAGCATAATGAGTCGCCCTTGGATAAAGCACATCCGTCCGTTTGTTCATCAATCTATGGGATGTAGTACAACCTTAGGAAGTTTTTCTCGCTATATAGAGTTATGTCCTCCACCGTTTGGTTATCCTTCCAAACAAATGGAGAGTTTCCATTGCCTCCTGCTTCGTAGACTTATGATTAATTCCATGCTACCTAAGTCTCATCATTTGTCGTGCTATTGTCCAAGGGAAGTTTTTCACCAAGCCTGAGTCGACCCCTCTGCAATTTGTCTCTCACCCCCATACCTGGTCATCCTGAATGTCCAATCAAGTCCTTGTTCAAAATTAATGAAGCCTTCAGTCTGATCATCAAGATTATCTAGTCCATGATCGACAAGTCGTCGAAGACCTCTGGGTAGTGAAGTCGTACACTCATATTACGCTCCTACCTGGAGTTTTGAAGATTTTGAAGTTGTTGCTCGAGCTCTGAAGATCTCATCTCTAGCCATCAGGCCGTATCATCTTCTAGAAGATGGATACTCTATATGCATATCTTTTTTATTTCGAGATGTAGCTCCATTGTGTATTGTTTGTGGCTACTCTTTATATAATTATATAACATAGATCTACAGTGTATTTGATTGGTAGCCATGATTCTATTTTATTGCTAGTTTGAGTAATTTGCATTCCCAAAAATAATGAAAATTCTCCAAGCATGGACATCTCAAATTCCTTCTTCATTTCTTATGCAAACTTTTACCTCATTTTATAATCATTACTTCCAAAGATAATATCATCTACATACACCACAATGATCAACATTTCTGCATTTTCTATTTTGATGTAGATATTGTTGTCTATTTTTCCCTTTTTGAAGCCTTTATGTTGCAAGTATTTTTCAAGTCTTGAGTACCATTCTCTGGGAGATTGCTTTAAGACATACACTACTTTATTCAATCTACAAACATAGTCTTCATTTTATGATAATAGGAACCCTTCATGTTGTTCTGTGTACACTTCTTCCTCTAGATCACCATTCAGGAATGTTTGCTTGAAATCCATTTGATATACTTTGAAATTATTAAAGCTTGCAAATGCCAGAAACATCCTAATGGATTCTAACCTTGCAATAGGTGCAAATGTTTCTTCAAAATAAATTTCTTTTACTTGAGCATACCCTTTACATAACAGTCTTACTTTATTTCTTACTACTTTTCCATCTTCCTTAAACTTGTTCTTGAATACCGATTTAGTTTCGATCACATGTTTATCCTTGGGCCTTGGGACAAGATCCCAAGTTTCATTCTTCTCAATCTGGTTTAACTCTTCCTCCATAAAATTCACCCAATGATGATCATTCTAATATTCTATAAATCATTTAGGCTCTACTTGGGACGATAGAGAGAGATTCATATGTTCAGAGCTATTTTTCAATTTCCTCCTTGTTTGCGTTCTAACATTTTTGTCACAAAGAATGAATTTTTTTGGGTGATTCTTTTGTACAAACCTTGATGGTGTTTGTGTATTTTGGTGTTATGCTTCATTTTTCCTGTCTTATTCATTTTCTTCTTCTTCTTCCTCCTTTTATTATTCATTTTCTTGTTCTTCTTTCTCCAAATCTTCTTCATTTTATTTTTCTTCTTCTTTATGTCCATCTTCTTCTTCTTTTGTTTACTTGATTTGCCTTGATTTTTTATGAGTATCTAAGAAAGATTCTTCATTTGATCTGGAGTCAAATTTTCTTAAGTCCTCATTGTTTCGTTTGATGTAACACTTGCTTCCAAAGATTAAGAAGTGTTTGACAGATGTTGGTTGCCCTTTCCATCGTTCATAGGGTGTCTTGTCACTGTTGGTTATTATCTATCCTTTATTTAGGATATAAACAACTATATAAACTGCTTCTCTCCAAAAAATGTCTAATAGTCTTGCTTCATTTATCATCGTTCTAGCAATTTCTTGTACATGTTTGTTTTTCCTTTCGACAACCCTATTTTGATGAGGAGTTCTTGCTATTGAATACTATATTTTTATTCCATTTGATTCACAAAATTCCACAAACTCATTGGATGTGAATTACCTCCATTATATGACCTTAAACACTTTATTTGTATCTCTATCTTCTCAAATAGAGCTTTGAATTCCTTGAATTTTTCAAATCCTTTAGATTTATTTTTGAGGAAACTAACCCAATTCATTCTT